>JAVTVY010032075.1:0-12507 GCA_036873755.1 Hanleya hanleyi | reverse complement strand
CCTAAAAATTCGCTCTGGAGGCAATGTCCACGGATTTCCGCGCGAACTAAAATTCACCCGCGTTCGCGTTCGCCGTTAGTATAAACGACTTCACTCAAATAGCAGTACATCAATCAAATGCGATCGCCGCGTTCGCGGTCGAGGTCGCGGTCGCGCTCAGTATAAACAGGCCTCTAGGGCGGAAATTATTGGTAAACAACTGAGGGGTCCTGCTCTAAACACAGTTGTGTAAGGAAGTCTATCCAGGATATCATATCTAGGGCACATAGATAAAGAGAGAACTTGTGCAGCACAAGTCTACAGGAAGCAAGTGCCAATATATGTACAAGGACTTCAAGGGTTCTATATTGATGTTGGCTTATGTCCTTATCAAGATACAGTCCAGACATAAAACCTCAAGTGCCTAAGATTAAAGGGAAGGAGTGAAGGATAAACCTAGATCAATGAAAATGCTAGGTCACGTAACTGATACTACCAACATGGTATCAACTATTAGTAGGCCAAGTTGGATCAAGAGCAATTTCGGATAAGTTATTTCCGCTGGAACTTGAGCTAGAAATTTCATGCAACGAGGTATCGGTCTGCAGCAAGCGGAATTTCTGCCGGGTATACGCTAAATCACTATACAATCACCACGGTTCACTTGTAATTTTATCAGTTGATGTTCTGATCTATACCATCAAATGCTTTCATTCAAAGTTTAGCAAATTCTGTGCATTGACGGCAAAATATGATCTTCGAGTGAGAGATCTCTGGCGCTAGGTTTCATAACTTAACGTTTAACTTAACATTATGGAACGTGATAAAAAAAGACATGGATTGTAGCGGATTTTTACACCATAACCATGTTCTCTGTTAAAGCGTCTGTGTGACAACCTTGTCTTAATCATGCCACGTTAGTGTGTTGACAGTATACATTCATATCTCGGTCCTATTCAGCGTGAATAATTTAAACGGATGGGGGAGGATATTGAGTCATGATATTAACCCGCCATTTTCCAGAATACCGACAGACTGAAATCAGAATCAATATTCCGAAAAATGATCAGTGGTGATAAATGATTAGTCAAGAATGCAGATGGCATCACTGATGGAAGAATAACTTATAAAACAAAAATAGCTTCGGGATGTAAAAAGCGCAAATTATCTAGCCTAAACGTCAATAATGGGCCGATGTGGAGAGAGACCTTCCAAAGTTTAAAATTTCATATCTAGCCTGACTTCTGCTCCAGAATTAGTGACTAATTTTATCCGATTGAAAATCGATCTATTAAATTAAACATTTCAGTTTATTTTGACCTTGCTGTTCTGAACAAAAATGATGTGTTCTGATCAAATTTGATTTATGAGTATTTATCAATTTTTGTTGCAAGCTCATCGATGTAGATTGAAAATGTTTCCAATTTCTTCAAAAGATTAAAATATCAGTCCATAAAAGATATCTATCAGTCTATAATACCAGACATAAGAGAGTATACTTTCCATGTTTCACATTAACTTGAAACGAGTATATGATCTAAAAAGTTATAAATACCTTACCTCTTCGAAATCGCCATCAGTTGATATCGTTGAACTTCGAGCGTTTGTGGGATTCGATGCCCGAGACTCGTCCGCAATCGCTCGCAAAACAGCGGCGGTCACATGCGCGGTCAAGTCCTCTTCCGACGACACCGGTGTCAGCTTAAGGTATTTCCACTGGAGATAATATAATCTAAAGCCACACCAAAACCGACGACGTCACCGGTTTTCGCGACTCATTAGCATACTATTAGCATACTGTAAATGGGATATCTATACATGGCATTTCTCAGTTCAGGATTTACAAATCCTGAGTTAGATGAGGACTGGATATATATATATATACCCCAACAACACATTTTGAAATATTTATATATAAGTAAGATACGTTACCTCGGATATATAAATAAGAAATCGTTTGTCAGGAATATATATATATATTGTGGAGGAATTTATATCCCAGAAATAACACAACGAGAGATATATATATCTTGAAATCTAAAATAGGTATTTATAAATTTTTCTCGGATTTTATTCGCTGATATAGGATTTAAAATTGACTAAAGTCAGTGTTTATTTCACGCTCGTTTTTTGCAAATTTATATATCCGACTGCTAAATACCCGATATTTATATATCCGACTACTAAATACCCGATATTTATAAATCAGTAGATTAAATCAGAAAGTGACAAACGGCGCCTCATACAATATTGCCTTGAGACCATGCACTATCTCCTCGAGATCGTGTGACATCGTCTCTAGACAATTCGCTACTACAGAGCATATAACATTTCTTGTGCTATACATTTAATATGGAGAATTAAAGAATATCATACGACCAATAAGGATGAACAATTACGGTATCAGGTATAATGATAAATTTTATGACAGATGGCTAACTGTTGAAATAGTGTTGAAAAATGTATATTCTGAGTTCGGGGCACAACTATTCTTTCTTGATTTCATTTTTTTTCCTACGAAGTAGGCTACAGATCGCAAATTGTCCGGTAATGAGTGAGTCAGTGAGGCAGTCAGTCAGTCAGTCAGTCAGTCCATCCGAATCCTTTCGTCGGCAAAATAAGGAGAACTGTTGACATTAGAACCTTGGTTTTTGGCATGAACGTGCATTAGGGCATTGTTACCAGCAAGTTCTGAGCTGACCGAATTCTGATGAAAAATTGATTTATAATTACTTTTTATTATTTATTGATGGCCCAGCGAGTGCACTCTCATGCCCATGGGAACCCTTGGCTGTATGTTTCACTTTGACTTTTGAACGTTCCCCGATACGGCATATCACGTTGGAGACACCGGTTCTCGTAAAATGACCGAAATTAGAGGATTTTGAGCCGGTCAAGACTTGGATGGGTGAACTCGTGCTGTACTGCTGGGCTGATCAGTGTCCATGATAATAGGAACGGAGGGCGATAATATTTGCTACGCTAATGACTCACCAGCGGTGACATCTGGGAAAGTTAATAGTACCCACTGTCAATTATAGACTGCTAAATAAATTCTCTCGCAGTAGCACATAGGGCCCCCAAGTAATCTCTCGAATACACACTTAAATCATATCAAACCCTACTTCGTAGGTCCTGTGACATCACACACACTGCCATGTTTTAGGGGTTGTCATGGAATTGTAGTCTATTATTAGACGTGCGTGGGCTTTATTACGTCGAAGTCGTAACAGATTTAATCGCAAGTAAATATTGACTAGCATTGCATATGGCGGACACGAACAGCGCCATCTGCACATTGTAGTTTACTATTAGACGTTTCTTGAATAATAGAGCTACTTAAGCTTGGTTACGTTCTGTTATGCGGTTATATTCATGGAGTGTTCTCGAAACTGTTGTAATTGTATCTGGGTCAGATCATACGTCAATACTGTATATTGTAGAAGCTTCTCGATTTTGTAGAATTGTCTCGAATGCCGCATAGAGTATAAATAGCCTAACATTCAGTGATTGAGAAGGGAATTCAAACAGACGTATGTGGGTGCGTTATACTGACTAATTACGGACTGCTGGATTGTATACTCTGGTGAATTGACTTTTGCCTGCGGTGTTGTCTACGATATTCCACTTTCGGAGATTGGACATTTACTGGAACTATACATGTAAACTGCTGAGCGGTGTTGCGTCGGCACGGACTTGGAGATATGTGTGCACGTCAGTACGGACTGTGAAATTTACACCGGTATAGCATTGAACAGTAAGACTATATTTCTCATTTATTTGTTGTATTAACCTTACTTAATTTGTATATGATTTTAGTAGTGTAAATAAATATTTGGTTGTTAATCCTTGACATCACATCCGTTTTTCTGTCACGTTTTTCCCCATTATCGTTTAGACCGGACAGGGTGTTCACCAACACAGAATACTTTTGTTCTTGACCTAATACTGTCACGGAACAAATAACGGATTTATTAAAAGCTTCATTTTATATTGTAAATTCAACAATATAACCATTTGTAATGTTTCATCGGTAAAGGGCACAGTTCACTTGCTTGCTCTGTATTATGGGAACCATCAGGAGAAGACTCAGTATCCATATCATCACCTATATGTATGTTACAGCGACACGCGTCTTCATTGAACTGATCGCAGGTCTCTGAAAAATATTCAGAAGACACAACAACTTAGACACACTATAATGAGTAAACAATGGTTTATCCAACTTGATTGTTACTAAAGTTTTGCCTTGAAGTTTGTATAAACTAATCGGACTGGAATTTGATGTATATATGGAATGATAACTATCTTCCAGACAGCATGCACGTAGCAGGTCAACGTTGGTCAAAGGACAGGTTGATCCGGGGGAATTAATACAAACACATGTTCAGAGTGTCCGTCTCAATTTGATTTGATTGTCGATTATAAATAAGAATAATACCTTTTACTATTTGACAAATTAGCTGTACTGTCTAAACAGTGTTCAGAGTATCATAGGACCGACAGTTTAACCTTGTGATCGGCCACGTCACCCCAAGGAAAAGCGGAGTTTCACACCCTGGTACTTATTTCATAAACGTCCTACAAATGAGGTTTATTATCTGTAATGCACAACGTTTCACCAAAATATATCATCGACTGTCGTTATGGCGCCCATGGATGTTGCAGCTAGTTACGTTCACTTACTAACTCGTATACATTTTCTACATACTTTGAATATAAAATTCAATTTCAGACTATTTCTCAAATTTAGAGGAATTTATCTATTTTTCTTGCTCCAAGGGATGGCTTGTCGTGCCCCGTGGTATGGACTACCGCAATACAATTAGCTCAGCTGAGTTCATCAGCGGTTCTCTAGTCAGTTTAACTGACTTTACAACAACAGATGTGTATACTAGTAACATTGGCAGTATATTTCATTGAAAACGGACGGACCATGTGATAAAAATGGCTCCAATTGGGGGTATAATGCGGGCTTTTCTGTCAAAATACCCACAACAGCTCTAACTGTGTAGCTTATTTACGGAAAACGGAATCTTGACAGAGAGGGAATTGTGATCATATCTCTTCTATGATTAAATAGGCCCCTGATAGGCTACAAGATTATCCACCTATCTCCGCCCTTGTTCATCTGTATCTTTCACTCTGTCTGGAGACCCCGTGAAACGTGTACTTTCCGCCATGTTTTGCTCCACAGGATGGAAAACATGCTCCACGGGATGGAATGTCATGCCAAAGCATACAAGGGATGGAGAACTGAATCTCCGGGGTGTATATGCAGCGAAGGATGATGTAGCGTAATGTGGGTTAGGTATCCAGACTAGAAATCCCCTACGCGTCAGCCGGAACACGTGACCTACCAGCGGATCAACGGAGGCGGAAAGGACCGAGGAATGGCGGTTCGTATGTAAACTGGGTCATTGTCTCAGGTTCATTGTATCCTTCCTACACGCATATGCTCGGCTGCTGATTACCGGACTATCATCACCATGGTCGACATCCTACACAATGTTGAGACGGGAGACCTCTACGGATTCGTGGAATGTGGAACACTTGAAAGACACGTTTGCAGAATGTCCAACCATCTTCAAATACACCGAGGTGGAAGGAGATTCAGATTCAGATTTCTTTATTTGTACATATACGCCCACGTGGGGCCGGGTACAACAACAAATTAATAAGTAACTGACCTAAATACATTCAAATAGATAAAGGCTATAACTCTCAGTTATATTACAAAGACTGTTCAAGGGACAGGAGTCTTGCTTGAATGTAATACACGCTTATTTTCAAAGCAGCAATAAACGAAGCATCCCACGGCAGGAGCAATATCAGAAGGGGGGTCCAGGAGAAGCTCGAACAGGTTACATATATCATACTGCTGTTGAGATATAATATTGACGATACCCTGCCTGAGCGCATGGTAGAAAGGGCATGACAATAAAAAATGCCGCTCATCCTCAACAGACCCTAGAGAGCACTGTTTGCAGACCCTCTCATTAGGAGGTATGTCTTTGTATCGACCTCTCTCGATTTCAAGAGAGTGAGTACTGAGGCGTAAACTAGTTAATGCAAGGCGGTGCTGTCTATTCTTAATATGTAAGAGATAGCTAGATAGTGAAATATCATGTTTAATCGTGCCAAATGTTCTCATTTTCGATGGTGAGCTATCCGCACCTTGCGATGTGCTGTCAAGGAAGAAGTTGACAAAATTTTCTTTAAGAAAACATGTCACTTTACTGCCAATGTTTCTTGGGGGACAAGACTGTCCAGGGAGACAGATGATGGTGGGACGAGATGATATCGGAGACCATATGAAGGGCCGTTCGCGCCATAATTCGTCCAAAGCTTACGCGTTAAACACAAGATAACCAACCAATCATGATTCTGTATTTCTACCGCCAGTATTCAAACTAGTTCATCTTACGCGTTAGGTAAGGACACCCACTTTTAACGTGTAACTGTAGACACAACGCAATGTACGTTCAACTGTCCGACGTGTAGCTTCAACTTCACGTAATGTTCCTGTAGGTCGTCACAACCTACATGGGCCGTTCACGCCATAAATCGCCAACAATTTACGGGTCACACAATTAACGACGTGCTAAATTTTACAACGTAAACTTGATGACCAACCAATGATAATTCTGTATTCTTACCGCCAATATTCAAAATAGTTTATTTTACGCGTCAAATAAGAAATCCACCTTTAACGTGTAACTTTAGACAGAACGTAATTTACGTTCAACTTGATGACGCGTGACTTCAAGTCCACATGATCTCTAATGCGTAACTTCAAACACAACGCAATCTAAGTGAGCTTTAGACGTTTCCGGGTTGTACTTGCCAATCCTGTCCTCTCGCGGGAATTTAATCTGTTCTCATGTTGACGTTTGTCATGTACCGGAAATGTTATCTCGACGTTTCCGGTATTCAAAACCAATCATTCCCTCCGCGGGAATTTTAAATCGTTCTTGTTTTACGTCCTGTCTTTATCCAAACAGATTTCTACCAGTGAAAACGACCTCTACCCGAAATGAAACTACCGGTTCGTGGAGCGATAAATTGTTAGATGTCCGAGAATCGCATGCCCGTTCAAGGTTAAATAATCGATCAAGCACCGAAAAGTTCTGTAAACTCCATAGATTTAGCGTACCCACAAGAGTATCTAGATTTATAGCACTTGCAAGCTTGTCTTTTTACCTGCGGCACGCAGGTCTACGGGAGGCTCGCGTTGCTGTTGTTGTTGTTGTTCTTCTTCTTGTGACTTTTTGAAATGCGCATGCGCTAAGAGAGTGTGATCTCTGCCACACTTTTCTTTTGAACCTCCAATCTCACATGACAACACTGTCTTCAAGCGCGTTTGAATTCATTTGCAACTATATTCGGTGGAATGAATTATTGCTTCGTTAATTTCCGGATTGGATTTATTATACATGAGAATAGTGTGAATAACGTCAAAGGACCTACGAAGTAGGGTAGGCATAGGACTTCGACACGCACTGAACTCTTGGACCCCCAGTTGAAATCCTGCCAATATTAAGATAGGCACGGCCCAAGTTAGAATCACCAGTGATTTTAATCAAAAATCACCAGAAATTTTCATCAAAAGTAGGTCAGCTCGAAACATGCTGGCAACAGTCCCCAGTAGTATATAAGGAGCAAGTAGATAAGATAGCGCTTCACTGCGCATGCGCAGAACCTTGGGTGACGTCACAATTGGTGGTGTGCGCATGCGTGGATGGTGGGTGGTGGGACAAGATGGCGGCTGTGGGTGGTGGGACAAGATGGCGGCTGTGGGTGGTGGGACAAGATGGCGGCTGTGGGTGGTGGGACAAGATGGCGGCTGTGGGTGGTGGGACAAGATGGCGGCGTGTGTGGGTGGTGGGACAAGATGGCGGCGTGTGTGGGTGGTGGGACAAGATGGCGGCGTGTGTGGGTGGTGGGACAAGATGGCGGCGTGTGTGGGTGGTGGGACAAGATGGCGGCCTATGTGTGGGTGGTGTGAGTGAGTGCAAGAATGTATTCATCCGCGGTGATGCAGTCATGTCTGGCGGTGATTCGGTCTCGGGAAAAAGCTTCCGCGGAGAAAAAGTAGTCCCTAGATAAAATGGTCCGATGGGGTCGAGTGAGGTATCAAAGTGAAGCTTAGGTGAGGGGGCATCTAATGGGCTGGGTGTGGGATTGAAATATCGGCATTGTGCGCATGCGCGGTGGCCGAAGGGTATGAAAATAGCCTTTTTGGAGCTAGGAGATTGACTACTGGTCCAGTGGGGTCGAGTGAGGTATCAAATTGAAGCATTCATGAAGGGGCATCTAATGGGCTGGGTGTGGGGTTGAAATATCGGCATTCTGCGCATGCGCGGTGGCCGAAGGGTATGGAAATAGCCGTGTTGGAGCTAGGGGATTGACTACTGGTCCAGTGGGGTCGAGTGAAGTATCAATGTGAAGCCTATGTGAGGGGGCATGTAATGGGCTGGGTGTGGGGTTGAAATATCGGCATTCTGCGCATGCGCGGTGACCCAAGGGTATGGAAATAGCCGGTTTGGAGCTAGGGGAGCCACTAATGGACCGATGGGGTCGAGTGAGGTATCAAAGTGAAGCTTATGTGAAGGAGCATCTGATGGGCTGGGTGTGGGGTTGAAGTATCGGCATTCTGTGCATGCGCGGTGGCCGAAGGGCATGAAAATAGCCTTTTTGGAGCTAGGGGCTTGACTACTGGTCCAGTGGGGTCGAGTGAGGTATCAAATTGAAGCTTAAGTGAAGGAGCATCTAATGGGCTGGGTGTGGGGTTGAAATATCGGCATTCTGCGCATGCGCGGTGGCCGAAGGGTATGAAAATAGCCTTTTTGGAGCTAGGAGCGCCCCTAATGGTCCAATGGGGTCGAGTGAGGTATCAATGTGAAGCATTCATGGAGGGGCATCGGTTGGGCTGGGGTGGGGTTGAACTATACCGTTTAGGTGTATTGATGATAATAACATTTAAAGATCACATGTCCAACACATACTCACATAATGAAAGCAAGAATCGAACTTGCGTCCCCTCGAGATGAAGGATACCCGTCCAGGTTTCATTTTTTTTGAGGTGTACTGAAATGCTCTCTCTAATTTATGCCACGGTATCTATTTTTACAGCTGTCAACTGTTATGGTTTGGTCACAATGTTGCCATTTTCTCCCCTATATTTAGCGTCCACAAAAAGAAGAGTATATTACAGCAATTATGTTCAAGAAAACACCCCGCTAGAAATTGTCTTCAAATTGTCTGTTGTTGTGGGAGTATAAAAAAATCCTGGTCAACAGGGGCGCGTATATTTCGTGCGACGCTATGTTGCCAATGCATTGAAATTTGAATAGGTTGTCTGCATGGGTTTCAACGCAAGTATAGTACTAAAGTCTAGCTTACCTGATAAAAGAGTTTAGTCCAGATGATCTGGGGCTGTTTTTTTCCTAGGTGGGTATAACACACCATGAAGCCTTCATCACGATGCATTCGTATGCTAAAAAAATATGGGTATCACCAACCGTTCCCGTGGAGTAGAATTTCATCCACCAGCTTTCACTGTTGTGGTGCGGGTCGGGGGCGGGAGTTTTGCACTGATGAAAACCAATGTCGTCCTCTCTCACGAAACCAAACACAAAAATTGACAAATTATACGGACTGCCACGATAAGCGAATGTATGCAACAAATAGCGTTCCGTACTGCAGATGTCCGATAAAATCCCTCCAGTCAAGGGGGAGTGTTACAGAATGTTGATTCCACAAAACCTGTTCGGTGGCCTACATCATCGTTCAATCGCTGCTCATAAATGCTGCGTTCAGCTCACCAGAACTGTATACACTTCGAAATCTGTGAAAGAATATCAATTTTCACGTTTCCTGTCTGATATCACACAAATTTATGCGTCCGCTCGAACACAACACAGCACACTCCCTCGATTACAGTCTACGTGTGACGGGTATACATGCAGGCGATGAATCGTGCAGAGTTTCGTCACATTATTCATCTCAGCGGACACCGAAAGGAAGAAAGTTCCGTTATAAACTGCGACAGAGAATGTTCCCCAGCTCAGAAAACAACACAATGATCAGTGAAATCGTCCTCCGTATGCAGGACGCTAACAAAACGCTAACAAAATGGCTGCTCAAGGTCAATTTGCCCGCATAATCGCGCCAGCCAAACCACAGTCCCATCTATACGCTTTGGTGCAAGGGAGACAACTCGGACTAGACCAATTCCCAGGCGAACATGATGTCCGCTATATTTGGCCTGTATGGGTATAGGGGTGGTCGTTTTTTTTTATGGCTTTTACTATGAGCTATGAGGTTGATCATGTAGAATACGATGGAAAAAACTATCAAAGTACCGGGTAGGCTTGTATATAGATCCATATAGACCCATATACACTCATATACTGGGATATTAGTATGTATAAATCCATACGGGGTGGACATGTTGGAGTCTAGGTGGAGCACTAGTGGCCCGATGGGGTAGAGTGAGGTCTTATTTTAAAGCTCTCGAGGAAATAAATAAATAAATAAATAAATAATAAAAAAAAAATCAAAAAATCGGCGAGTAGTAGACGAAGGGAAAATTGGAAAGTACTGACCATGCCCCAGAATACTTCATATGCATATCACGGCCTTAAGGCCTATGTAAGATGGAATCTACTTCACAGTTTAGTAGTATAAAAAGCGCAAGTCCTATTGACCTTGCCCCTTCCAAAGAAATAAAATCGGCTCTATTTTACAGGAGTATATACGCAGGTGACGTGGGTTGTGACGTCGCTTCCGGGTTTTCACTAAACACTACCTTCAAACATAGAAGAGTTCCAATTTTTTCCCTTAGACGTCCGTATGTTCATCCTCCAAACCCACAAGAGTTCCAATGTTCAACCGCCGGGGTGTTTTCCCGCCCCGCCCCAGCGCCCCGCAGCGCGCGCGCGCGCGCGCGTCATCCCGCGTCATCCCGCGTCATCCCCGGCAGTGCGCGCGCGGACGCGGGTCAAAAGGTCAAAGGGTCACCTCCAGGTCAGACGGTCCAATGTCCAATGAGACAATGTTGCGGTATCGCTATAGTCAGAGCTTGAGCACAAAAAAAGGGGGGGGATTCTAGATGAACCTGGGAAAGATGGGCAGTTCCATTTGGACCAATCAGCGGTCGAGAAAAAGAGCCAATCAGCGGTCGAGAAAAAGAACCAATCAGCGGTCGAACAATCAGCCAATCGAATTGGGGTATTCACGGTGTGCTTTCGCTGAGGTCCGCGCCTACATCTGGGTTCTTGTACACCCGGGTAATGTTTTTCTGGACATGGATGGGTTACCTTTGGCTCCATTCTAGGCCACTGATTGACTAATACGGTGTTCAAAGCCACTTTCATGCATTTTGCTCATAGAACTTATAGTCATAATCTATACGTGTTGGACGAGTCTCTTCACTCACCGTATACACGTACCTCAATGAAATGCCCGCTCCAAACCTAGACCAAAGACACGTACTTGGTCTGTAGGCTGATTTCATTGGCGCTCTATTTTTACTATAGTGCTCTTGCATTCTAACCTTGATGGGTTACCTAGAACTTATAGTCATCAACATAATCTATACGTGTTGGACGAGTCTCTTCACTCACCGTATACACGAACCTCAATGAAATGCCCGCTCCAAACCTAGACCAAAGACACGTACTTGGTCTGTAGGCTGATTTCATTGGCTCTCTATTTTTACTATAGTGCTCTTGCATTCTAACCTTGATGTGTTACCTAGAACTTATAGTCATCAACATAATCTATACGTGTTGGACGAGTCTCTTCACTCACCGTATACACGTACCTCAATGAAATGCCCGCTCCAAACCTAGACCAAAGACACGTACTTGGTCTGTAGGCTGATTTCATTGGCTCTCTATTTTTACTATAGTGTTTTTGCATTCTAACCTTGATGGGTTACCTAGAACTTATAGTCATCAACATAATCTATACGTGTTGGACGAGTCTTTTCACTCACCGTATACACGTACCTCAATGAAATGCCCGCTCCAAACCAATACAAAAACACGTACTTGGTCTGTGGGCTGATTTCATTGGCTCTCTATTTTTAATATAGGGCTCTTGCATTCTAAACTTGATGGGTTACATTTTGGCCCCATCCTACACCACTGATTTCAGTTTGACTGAATCTCCACATTGGGCATTGATGCATTAGGAATAAAACACACAAGACAGGTTTTTTTTTTTGGTGAGATCTCATTTTTTTATTCAGTGAACAACAACAACGTGAGAACAACCACGTGAAAACTCAAGCCCAGAACAAGGGGCTTGTAATTAACTGAAGCCCAGAACAAGGGGCTTGTAATTAACTGAAGCCCAGAACAAGGGGCTTGTAATTAACTGAAGCCCAGAACAAGGGGCTTGTACATTGAAGCCCAGAACAAGGGGCTTGTCATTAACTTAAGCCCAGAACGGGGCTTGTACATTGAAATGATGGGCGGCCCAGTCATAGACGAGTACGTCGCGGTCCTCGGCCTGGGG
>JAVTVY010032074.1:0-134036 GCA_036873755.1 Hanleya hanleyi | reverse complement strand
AGTTGTGACATTGCATCACAAGAGTCGGCGAATCAAACGGTGGGGCATATTCTATATGTTGACTATAGAGAATATCCATACCTTCACCTTCCATATCAAGGAGTTCAAAGGATTCGGAATTAAAATGTATTTCTTCAAATTTTAAATTAGTTTGCTTTAGTCCGTGCAGTTGTAAGTGAACTGCCCACACCGTTTCGTCTGCCGATGGGTCGTCTACGCGAAGGGACGTCACTCTTGTGACACAACGACACAACTCGACAACTGTAAACTACTGCGTGTTTCGATCCAAGGGAGATAATCAGGATTCAGACACTTTCGAGGTTTCAACATTACTGAGTGGACCGGATCCCTTCAGTATTAAGTTTTATATAGCTGTGATGTCAGATATAATTCAGACTGATAATAAAGGTGACTACTGCAAGAATTGCAAGATTTCTTTAGTCAGTTTGTAGAAAATTCCACCTTGTTCAGCAATATTTGCAGAGCATCAAATCAGAATTACTGATATGTGTCCATTTGGTAGAGAAAGTTGATTTAGCGAGTATCTATCTTTGAATCTGGGTCCTTTGGAGTGTCCATTCGATAGCAGATATCCTCTCTAAAGCTCAGAATTTGTAGACTGATCCGCAGCTGAGTCGTAACACATGATATTCAGAATCGAACAGTGCTGTGAACTACTGCCACGAAATGAGATAAACGCTCATTATTGATATCAGATTGGACAACTGCGGCCTATTGGGCTACCATATGATATTAATTTATATAATGCGATCCCATGCATCATGTAATGTGATCAGCTTATCTAACGTTCTCTAACGATCTCCCGTACGACCCAACCATCTGATTTCATAATGCCCGAATCGAGAGCATTGGCAGAAAAATAACAATGACAGGATCGACTGGCCCTGCGAACAACGGCACGCGGCGGTTGATGTGGCAGTTGTTGCCCAATCAGGAGGCGATGTCAGGGTGATTGACATCATTCCAAAAAGTATCTGGTGTCCTGTGAACGAAAATTCAATTACACATTAAGGATGCCTTTCGATTGGCGCTAATAGACTCAATATCTCAGAATAGCTACCCTAACGTCATTTGGCATTCAGGCAAATGTATACTATGAATTTCGGGTTGGCTGTACACTGTAAACTTTGGATGTAAATGATACAGTAATTTATCGTAGTTTAAGTACAGCTAGTAATTTACCGTACATTTCACATTAAATTTTGCATAACCAACTATTTAACGTAATTTTACAGTACTTTACTATGGGTTTACATGGAGACCAATATTAACTTAGCAAAAATGTACAGTGTAAGACGGAATGGGCAATAAATTAAATATTACAATATTGCTTCATCTAAATTTGGTTAACAATATTCCAGATTATCCAGCATATAGCGTAGACATTTCTCGTCTTCTGTTATCTGCAAAACTGAACATCTCGCGATAGCTATCCTAGTATTTTGGCAAATGCATACGTATGTCTTCAAGGACGACTGGACACAGTAAATAGTTGCTGTACATTTCCGGATAAATGAAAGCATAATGATTTCACCAAGATCAAGACTATAGACTGAGATTTCCGTACTATGTGAACATCAAGAAAAACGTATAACTTTGCAGGATTCGGATTCAAAACGGTATATTTTACTACGGTCACACTCAAGGGAGTTTCTCCTATGATAACTAACGTCGTATCAGACGAAGCCTGATGTCAGTTATGATATCCATAGGTCAATAAGTGGACGTATTATTGTGCATCGAGATTGAGCCCGTAGACGAGAGCCATGCTTGTTATAGTATGAAGGCATTTTCTCAATAACAATTTTCTTGCTTACTGATTTTTTCTGCTCGTGATTGGTCCGTTGGAGATGTTGTTTTCGAAGTTTGCGATTTGTCGACTGGATCACGGCACTTCAATTCGTTGTAGTAAGAAACATGTCTTTGAAGATGGATGGATTTCTCTGCAGCCAGAAGTGCTGGTGTTACCTCGGAGGAAAAAGAATGATCATTCCAGAGTAATCACATCGCAATGTTATCGCTATATATGAGATCCAGTAAGTTCCACTTACGTGGATTTTTTTTACCAGTGGGCCGTCCGTGGACCGTTACAGAAACTCATACATCATGGGGTTATTTCTCAGTTTGGGAACGTTTTATTGGTCACTCGAAATGTAACAAACGTTTTGGAGGGAAATCACAAAGTAATTTTGTGTATAAGTTTCGGCAAGTACGACACGTTACTGTTGAGCCGTGCGGATGTTTACTGTAACTAATGTAAAATATAAAATACTTTGCTACTTTTCCATCACATCGGCATCGGCAGAGCTAAATTGTTCTGAAAAAATGGGTTATTCTTCACGAGAAGCGTCCTTGTTCATATTCTATCTTTCATATCCTTACATCCTTACAGCAGATTATATTTGTTTGTCTTTTCCTTGGAAACAAACACTTTTCAATATTTTCCAGTAAAAAGTTTTCACTTGCTTGGTATTTGAAATACAAGCGTTCAGTCGTCTCCACTAAAGGCTTTCGGTGTCCATAATCCAAAGTCCTAAATTCGTATAACAGCATTAGCAGCTCAAAGAAAACAAAAACAGTATATGTAATGATTACAACACATCTAAGGGAAGCGGCAAGAGGTGCCGACATACTGACAGAGCCACATGTCTTCACATTATAGTTTTCCGGTTAATCTATTTTAAAGCACATACCAAGAATCTAACGATTCGTGATGTGTTGTATCTCAGGTACGCTTTTATTGTACCTGGTCATGTGGCAAATTGGAGGATATGACCACACGGCCCCTAGCACCGGTGTGACGGAAACGGTGGCCCCATGCATCCAGTGTCCGGGGGACACTCGCGTCTAGACGTAAGTGTCCCAAGACACTAAGATCTGGATTTAATTGTCCTTCGGGCATTCAGGTCTGGATTTGGATGTCCTGGGACACTGGCTTCCAGGAGACGAAAGTCCTAACCTGGATCCCAGTGTCCGCCTCGATTACTACTTCCGAGTTTCCATCCAGTTTACACGTGAACATGTTTACCATGGAGTAGTATAGAAAGGGGAGTTACAGCGTTATTGACCTACTTCCGACAGGTGGCGCCAAAAGATCTTTTCCGTTTGACCTTTGTGAAGTCACTTTCGGTTCCGGTCATGTGACATAAAGTGACCTTTAACCCTGCACATGAGTTCCGCTATTGTGCGCATTTCCACTATTGTGCACTTCCGATCACGTGACCGGAACCGGGAGTGACCTCGCAAAGGTCAGCCGAAAGTGACCTGTTGACATCATCGGTTGTAAGTAGGTCAATAACGCCCTAATCCCCCCCCCCCCTCTCTCTCTGTCTCTCCCTCCTACCCAGGAGGTGAGGACGAAAATGAATTAAAAAAACAAGATAATTTTAACAGAAAATCTTGAAATTTATGCTAAGAAATAGCCAGGTAAGACTGCATCACACCTAAGGGCTTTTCCTCGTGCTTTTGCGCCTCTTTGCTTGTCCGGTGGGAGCTTGTTCACTACAATGAAGAATACAACATATTGGCGAGCATACGTTACAACAAGTCAACACGAGAAATAACACGTTCTTCTGTTTCCACGAATGCAAGTCGCGATATGTAATTGTTCTATAAAGGTGTGGAAGCTGCCATTCAGTGGGGTAACTAGGCCACTACTTGTATTCTTTTAACGGCATATTCCGTGGGTCTTCCAAAGACGGGGTCAAATTTGCATGTTTTCTATATATCTTGGACTATTTTATGCAAACAATTCCTAGTATGCTGTTTAAAACGGTGTAAACGTTTCTAAGAGTTTTGTTTGGTTTTCGTTGGAAAAAAATGATTATGACGACGTTACTAGAAATAACAAAAATGTAAAGAAAACACGTGAAAAACTAAAATCTGTTTGTAGAAAATAGGCGAAAATCAAGACCATCCCCAATGAATGCAGAAAATGTAATAAAAAAATGAAAAAAGAAGAAATTATCGATGTCCCCTATGGGCTACCCTTATTCAATCTTGGATGGAATAGGCAAATATACCCGGTGTTTGTCACGAATACACCATTAGTTTGCGAGCGCCTTAGGTTGAACTACCGGTAATGTATACATATTAGCCATATATAAAGTCTACAAAATATATTAATTGCGGGTCACAAGGACTCACTTTTCGCATTTCTATGTAAATGGGTTATACCAAAAAAGAATAGTATCTCGCTCAAACAATCAAAGATAAAACTCATAATAAATATATTCACTTTCAATGATCAAAACGGAATTTTGTTGGCATACTGCTACCAGATAATTCCCTTGAGCAGCTCGACGTATGGAACGTTTCTCTTGCTGAGTTTTCCCGGCTTCGTAATTGTCGATATTGTTGGCCAAATATCGCAGACTATCGGCAGGATCTAAGGAAGACATGGGTCTGGTCAGCTTTTATACATACCTGATCAGGTACACAGAAAATATTTTCAATATTTTCGCTCCATTTCTTCACATTTTCCTTGCCTAAAACGCCTTGAAAGTATTTTATTTATGCAAAACTAATTATTCTATATTTTATTTTATTTTTTTCGAGGAAAAAAAATCGGAAAAATGAAAATTTCGAAAAATCGACCCCAAAACCCCGAAAAATGGCTTCCGAGAAGATGACGTCAGTGTGACGTCATCACGGCGGTCATCTTGGATTTTTTTACATTTCCTGGTAGATCTTGAACCAAAGATACTGCGTGGTAAGTTTCAGCGCTCTAGCCCTAGTGGTAGAGAAAATATATAGTGGGGAAGGGGGGAGCAAATCGCCCAGGCCAGATAGGGTTAAAACAGGTTTCCACCAGGGTGATAACGTTTGCGCCCAGGTGGAAACCTTTTCACCCCGGTGAAAACGTTTGAACCTGGGTGGAGAGAAAAGAGTGGAAGAATCCCCCCCCCACCCAAAATGAAAAATATATATATCTATATATATACAAAACTAAAATTAATAGCATGTCGTATTTGGGTCACCGTAAATATGTATATTGACTTAAATACAGAAAATTATTTTTTTCTAAAAAAATATATATATATTTAACAAAGATGCGACGGTATAACTTTACAAGACGTACTAAAGCTGTACATGAGAAATGCAGAAAATCAAACATTTTCAACTGACCCCGACTAGGATCGAACCCACAATCTTACCTTCTGCTGTACTGTCTACCGTCTATGCGTCTATGCCTTTACCCACTGCACCACCGATTTGCTGCCCGAACCTCTGTTCAGAATTTCTAGTCTTTACTATTCCCTTAGTGTCATATATAGGTCAACCGGACTCTGAGGTATACCGGACTCTGAGGACTTCCATAGCTGTGGAAGCGCCCATAGTCCGCCAGATGCCATGGTCCGGGCCCTATATATTTGAGAAGGGACATTCATGTCTAGATTTCAGTGACCCGGACACTAACGATATCAGGACCCTGGTTTCTGCTGATAGGGGGACAACTGTTTGCGAGGGAGGACTTTCGTATCTGGATCTGGGTGCCCTTCGGGCACCCAGATCCAGATACCACGGTCCCCGGACCCTCATATCTGGCGGACCACGGTTGCTTCCACACCGGTGTGACGGAAACGGTGGCCCGCTGCATCCAGAGTCCGGGAGGCACTCGCGTCTAGATGTAAGTGTCCCAAGACACTAAGATCTGGATTTAATTGTCCGTCGGGCATTCAGGTCTGGATTTGGATGTCCTGGGACACTGGCTTCCAGGAGACGAAAGTCCTAACCCGGAGCCCAGTGTCCGCCTCGATTACTACTTCCGATTTTTCATCCAATTTACACGTGAACATGTGTACCAGAGAGTAGTATAGAAAGGGGAGTTACGGCGTTATTGACCTACTTCCGACAGGTGGTGCCAACAGTTCATTTCCGTCTGACCTTTGTGAAGTCACTTCCGGTTCCGTTCATGTGTTATAAAATGACCTTTAACCCTGCGCATGATGTCCGCTGTTGTGCGCATGGTCACTTCCGATCACGTGACCGGAACCGGGAGTGACCTCACAAAGGTCAACCGAAAGTGACCTGTTGACGTCACCGGTTGAAGGTAGGTGAATAACGCCCTAAGTCCCCCCTCTCTCCGTCTCTTCCTCCTACTCAGGAGATCAGTGAGGACGAAAATGAAATGAAAAAAACAAGATAATTTTAACAAAAAATCTTGAAATTTATGCTAAGAAATAGCCGGGTAGGACTGCATCACACCTAAGGGCTTCCCCTCGTGCTTTCGCGATTCTTTGATTGTCTCGTGAGAGCTTGTTCACTACAGTGAAGAATACAACATACAGACAGAATTTGTATCCGTTGTTTTAATACACAATACTATGGAATCTTGGTACTTCTTAGTTCTTCAGATAAATTCAACAGAATTTGGCTCTTCGTTAAACCAGTTTGGCGCTTGTGCTCTCCGCACTCCGGGAAATTTTGTTGTCTATTTTCGCAGCAGGTGGAACCAAAATACAGATCCAAATTCTCATAACAAAATACCAAGTAACAATACAAAAAGAACCAAATTGTTCTACGAGGACTGTGTGGAACCAAATATCCTGAGGAACAAAGAATAACCGCGATTTGTGAGAAAGTAAGCATCATGGATAACAAACATGTCCGTTTAAAGATATAATCAGTCACAAATATCGCCAAAGACCCTAAGGCACTCGCAAATTAATTGTTTATTCATGACATATTCTGGATTAAGAAAAAACATGTATGTAGAACACACCGGGTATGTATTCTATGCGTTGGCCTATGGGGGATATCGACTTTTTCCGAGTTTTTCGGGCTTTTCTATATATTTTGGACTATTTTATGCAAACAATTCCTTCTTTAACCCTACAAGGCCTGGGATAGGGACATTCACCACCACCAAACTTTCTGTGCAATCTCCGGAACGACAAAACAATGAGAGCTGACACTCCGTGAATTTGTAGTTTATCATACACGCTTAAAACTAAAGTGTTGAAACTTTTTTCGTAAAGTGTTGAAATAACCCTTTAAGTGTGTCCACAGGGACACTTAAAGTGCAGCCCCTGTGGACACACTGAAAGGGTTATTTCATCACTTTACGAGTAAGTTTCAACACTTTAGCTTTAAGCGTGTATTGGGGTCATTTTGGGCCTACTTGCGTAACATCTCGAGCAGAGGATCACGGGTAAATTCACGGGTAATTTTTCATGCATTTTTTTTGGAAAAATTACATGAATACAATTTTCGCAAAATTTGATTAAAAATTCGACCAAGAAAGGTATTTTTTGTAAAATGACGTCACTGTGACGTCATCAAAGCGGCCATCTTGGATTTTTTTACAGTTTCTTGTACAGGTTGACGCAAAGGTATAGTGTGGTAAGTTTGAGACCCTTTACTTCAAGGGATAAGAACAATAGTTAGTAGTTAGTGAGGGTGGGGGGAGGGGGCCGAATTCGCCCCCCCCCCTTAGGCCTGGACAGGTCCTAAACATCCCAGGCCAGATAAGGTTAACACAGAATTTCTTTAGATTAACGGCGGAACCTTTGAACCGCGAAATAAAGCTAGCAACCGCAGGGTAAATGTTACTCCGCGGTTTAACCCTATCTGGCCTGGACGATTTGGGGTGTACCGCAGCCTGGGGCGGCGGAAAGTTCCACCCCCTATATATTTTCGCTATCGCTAAGGCTAGAGGGCTGAAACTTACCACACTATATCTCTGGGTCAAGCTCAAATGTAAAATAATCGAAGAAGGCCGCCATTATGACGTCACTGTGACGTCATTTTCAACAGAGCATTTTTGGACGATTTTTCGGTCAAAATCTTCGAATTTTTTTTTTGTTTTTTTCTCCGCAAAAAATGCATGATAAATTAGTAAATAATAATCTGATATGAACTAAACTAAGTTTTACCCAGTTTTCCGTACAGAAAAGCAACAATTTTGAAGAAATATGACGGAAACATCACTTTTCTGGTACCCCCACATGGCCGCCATTTTTAATTTACCCATGACCCTCTGCTCGAGGGGTCATGCAAATTGGCTCAAAATGACCTCAATATGATAATCTAAAAAGTCGCGGAGTTTCAGCTCTCCAATTTTTTGTCGTTCCGGAGATACGAGCAAGAAACCAACAGGGTTGGTATAGGGTTAAAAGTTACTTCGCGGTTTAAAGGTTTACTCGATGGTTTAAAGGTTTACTCTGCGGTTTAACGGTGTAAACGTTTCCAGAGTTTGTTTGGTTTTCGTTGAAAAAAAAACAAAAAAACGATAAAGTCATTTATGACGACGTTACTAGAAATGACAAAAATGTGAACAAAACATGTGATAAACTCAAATCTGTTTATAGAAAATAGACGACAATCAAGAACATCCCCAAGAAAGGCAGAAAATGTAATAAAAACAATGTAAAAAAAATCGATGTCCCCTATATGTCACCCTAATTCTTTAATGCCCTTTATGGACCATCGTTATCCAAGCTTGGATTGAATAGGTAATAAATATACCCGGTGTACGTCATGAATACACCATTACTTTGCAAGCGCCTTAGGTTGAACTTCCGGTAATGTATACATACAATTAGCCATAAATGAAGTCTACAAAATATATTAATTGCGGGTCACAAGGACTCACTTTTCGCGTTTCTATGTAAATGGGTTATACCAAAAAAGAATAATGTCTCGTTCAAACAATCATCCCGGTGAAAACGTTTGCACTTGGGTGGAAACTTCGGATTGGAAAAGGTTTTCACTCGGGTGAAAACTAAACTGAAAAAAATATATACCAAACTAAAATTAATAGCATGTCGTATATGGGCCACCGTAAGGATGTACATTGACTTAAATACATAAAATTAGTATTCCTAAAAAAAAATATATATTTAACAAAGATGTGACGGTACAACTTTACAAGACGTACAAAAGCTGTACATGAGAAATCCAAACATTTTCCACTGACCCCGACTAGGATCGAACCCACAATCTTACCTTCTGCTGTACTGTCCATGCACCGTCCATGCCTTTATCCACTGCACCACCGATTTGCTGGCCGAACCTCTGTTCAGAATTTCTAGCCTTTACTATTCCTTTAGTTTCATATATAGGTCAACCGGACTCTGAGGTATGCCGGACTCTGAGGACTTCCATAGCTGTGGAAGCGCCCATAGTCCGCCAGATGCCATGGTCCGGGCCCTATATATATGAGAAGGGACATTCTTGTCTAGATTTCAGTGACCCGGACACCAACGATATCAGGACCATGGTTTCTGCTGATAGGGGGACAATTGTTTCCGAGGGAGGACTTTTGTATCTGGATCTGGGTGCCCTTCGGGCACCCAGATCCAGATACCATGGTCCCCGGACCCTCATATCTGGCGGACCACCATTGCTTCCACACCGGCATAAGCGGTATTAGATACAAATCTAGAGAGCTATGATGGAAATGCTCTGACAACTCGTTTATTGGTAATTGGGGAGCTGTTTCGCTGGGACAATTCGTACACTGGGGATTGATGAGCGGTATCGTCGTCAGATGAAGATGATAGCACACTCAACTGCCAGAGAGAAGCGGTCAGATTCCAATGATGCCGGCACGATATACAAGATGATCCAAAGCTATCACATCTGTATTACAAAAAAAACTTATCAGTATTCTTAATCGATCTGATTTTTTTAATACCTTTTTTTATTTGGCAACTGATTATTATGCTATTTTACATATATGTATATATATATTCAAAGACAAAAAAGAGAACCGATTGTCAGCTAGAAAAATAAATAAATCTGGCACTTTTATTTTTCATCACTAACACATAAACGCACACACCCTTTCACGGACTCTGAACCGATGTAAAGTAGAAAAAGCATGTATATATATATTCATCCCCTGTTTCGCTGATTCAAACGATAAAGTTGTACAACTTTCAGTTCTGTTATGTAAATAAGTGGACATTTAGTCATATATATATACATTTCAATAAGTTTTGCTGGCGTTTGACATGACATTCGAAGTCTACAGTACTTTATTTTTTATAGCGGTCAATCTTAATAGGGTATAGTCACTGTGGATGATACACTATGTTATTGCATCCATGGTTACGAAATTTTGTTGAACGTTTCGATTTTTGATTTCTTTATTGCTGCGAATTTTTCAATTTCAAATCATTGTTTATGTTATTTTGAGTCGCCAAAATTGACATTTTTCGAACTTTTATTTTTGAGTAATAAATGTAGTACTTGACTACAATTATAATTAGATTTAATATAGTTAAAACGTTTGATTTCGTGGTCCCTCCGTAAAGAAAGATGTTCGCATCAAATGTAATGGGTAATTTCGTTTTATTACATAACCATGTATCGATGTCTCGCCAGAGCTGGCGGACGTAATTACAGTCCCAAAATAAATGTTCTATGGTCTCCCTCTGATAGTCACAGAATGAACAGGAGTGACTGTTCTTTATACGAAGAATTTTTAAAACGTAGTTCGTCGTTAAAATTCTGTTGTTAATTCAAAACGGGAAATAGTGTAGAACAGGCAGTCGTTTTAAGCGTTAGTGAGTGAACATCAGGTCAACTAATTTGCTGTATATTTAATATGTTCTCCCATTTATTCTGTAATAATGGTTTTATAGACTTGGCCATCAGAAGGTTATAACAATCTTTGCCAGATTTAGTAGATTTTAAAATAATGTGTAGGTGGTGTGAAACATTTGCACGTACAGTGCTTATATTCACAGTATTGTCAAGTTTTTGATTTTTTTTTTAAAGCTTCAATCGCCGAAATTACTCCATATTATTCTTTAAAGTTGATTTTTATGTCGTATAATCTGCTAAATTCTTCAACAGTGCAATACGATTGGCTTAGGCTGTATATGTTAAGTAAATTAAGTATGAACTTTACACCTTTATCATACCAATGTTGGTAGAAAATCGACTTTTGTTGATGTGTATATTTTCGTTGTTCCATAAAGGAACACAAATTTCTCACTTACAGACTTGGGCGTATTTGTCCGTACTACATTATTCTACGCTGCCAACACATCATTCCAGAAAGAATTTGTACATAAATTCCACAAAGAGGAAATATAGTTAACCCCAAATTCACATAAAGAGTGAATATCTTTGATCGATGTAAGCAATAACTGTTTTCAGATACAGGATCTGAACCCAAATTTACGAACCCAGGTAGTTTTAGTTCGTACATAAAATTACGAAAGTCTATTATTTTTAACCCTACCTGGCCTGGGGGGAGGGGCGAAATGACCCCCCCCACCAAACTCCCCCTCATCCCACTACCAAACTGTTTGCGCTATCTCCCAAAAGACAGAAAATGGTGAGCTGAAAATCCTCCACTTTATAGTTTATCATATTGAGATCATTTTGAGCCTATTTGCATAACCTCCCGAGCAGAGAAACATGGGTAAATTCAGGGAGGCGAAAAGTGAAAAAAAACTATTTTATTTCACATCACATTAATATTTACTAATGTATCATGCAGTTTTGGTGAAGAAATTCCGTAAATAAAAAAATCGGAAAATCCGACCGAAAAATTGGTTTCTGGTAGATCTTGACCCAAGAGTATAGTGTGGAGAGTTTCAGTCACCTAGCTCGAATGGTAAGAAAAATAATTAGGGCGGGGAGGGGGGAGAGGGGTCATTTCGACCCCATCCCCCAACCCCTCCCCCCGAGCCAGCCCAGAACACGTCCATAAAGTACAACACATATAAGGGAAGTGGGAAAATATGCCGACATACTGACAGTCACAGGCTTCACATTATAGTCTTATGGTTAACCTATTCTAACGCACATACCAAGAATCTAACGATTCGTGATGTGTTGTATCTCAGGTACGCTTTTATTGTACCTGTTCACGTGGCAACTTGGATGACATGACCACACGGCTCCTAGCACCGGCATAAGCGGTATTAGATAGAAGTCTAGAGAGCTGTGATGGAAATGCTCTGACAACTAGTTTATCGGTAATTGGTGAGCTGTGTCGCTGTGACAACTCGTACACTGGGGATTGGTGAACTGTATCGTCGTCGGATGAAAATGGCCAGTCCAGATAGGGTTAACCCACCATGTTCGTAGCTTTGGATTATTTGGGATCTTTTTACTCTATCGACTGACGACTGCATACAAATTTGTGAAAAAAACAAACATGTTGTTTAATTCGGTTATCATAGATTCTGGATGATTGGGGATGGATAGAAGCAAGAGGTTTAGCTTAGAACGGACTACAGTTTTTAGAACTGTAATCCTGCCTAGAGGTGTGAGAATTCTATGATACCATTGTTTCAAAATTGATATAATTTCTTTTATTTTGGGTTCATAATTTCAAGATACCATTTCTTCTAGATTTGCAGAGAATTTTATTCCAAATAATGTGAATTTTTCTGTGTTCCAGTCAAAGTTTCCATCTATGATGGAACACCTGCTTGCTAAATTTCTTGCTACCTATCCATAATGCCTTAGTTTTTGTTATATTAATCATGTTAATATTCAATCCAGAAATTTTATCAAAACAGTTCAACAGCATAAGTGTAATTGCTTCTAGTGATTTCCCAGATCCGTCAAGAATGAAGGTCGTACCATCTGCATATTGATTACTTTTACATTCAGTGTTACCTATTCGTATACTTATTATCTCACTGTTTTGAGGAACTAGTATATGGATAATAATTCTGCGCCCATTATTAAATCGATATGATTTTCGTTATAATTTTGAGCGGTATAAAAGCGACGGAAAAATGAACGACTTCTGGTACTTAAAAAGCAACCATATGACTATACAGGAAACTTTTTTCAGTTTTCTTTTCTTTGACATTTTCAGTCTTTTTTATTAAGACACCGATGGCGCGTTATTGTAAAGAATGATCTTGTCACTAAAAACTGATTGGTCGACGACAATGGTATTCGATTTTTTTTGTGGCACACGCAGACCCTCATACCTGATGACCTTCTGTTCCTGAGTGCGACGTTTGCGATTCGCTGATCGTGTCGTTGCGTGGTTGCCCTAGGCCTTCCACTTCACATCTCCAGTTTGCAGAGATTTGGCTTTTAGTTTACGAATGGCATTAGTAGTCACCTCCATTCGACGAGCAACCTGTTTTACAGGCGTGTTGGCCTCTAAAAAGCCAATTGCAATAGCCTATCTATATTCGATAACCGAGGCATGTTTTACCCCAGAAATTTGCTATGTTTAACGCCCAATATTTGCGGACAGTTATATGGGCTTTTCGGGTATGCGACAATCTTTATTGGCCATCTCGGGCATCCCTTGTGGTGTGTGTCATGTCCTGGATGTACAACCACACGAATGAATTTCGACATTTTGACATCTTCAAACGGCTACCATCAACACGATGCGAGCTCGTTGTCGGAATGTTATACAGTATCGTGGTAGTTACACGCCATTTTAACGAACATGTTGAATGTGTGATGAAATGAACATTTGCCAGTGAAAAATGTGGTTGAAACTGTGTAGCTTTCAAAATCCGACCGAGTTCCAGTTTGCGCATGCTCATTTGAGCACACCTACACCTACAGGACAATCCTTGATATAAATTGTAGGCTCGATTACAGGGATAGTGAGTGCAAAATCTCATCGCGATCGAGCAAATATCTTGGAACATATCAGACAACACTTTGGGGGAACTTACTTTTGTTGCACTGTTTACAAGAGTTCAAATGGCCCCTAGTCATTAGACAGCGTAACGCTAAAGAGCTTGCACCTATTGCTCGAATTAGTCTATCAGCATGCGAAATGTATCGCCAAATTTGACCAGCAATGAGTTGATGCGCTTAGTGACAAAGTCCGGTTTCTATGATTTCCTGCAATAATATTTTGTCACGTCACATGATCTAGCAATTGCCAGCAGGCGAGATGTGTATATGTCGAATACAGGTCTCACTGGCATATCACAATCCAGAAAGGGATAATTTACGGTGCCCAAATTGTAATCATCTCCCTTGTCGTAAAGTTGACGAAAGAGAAAGCCGGCTTCATTTTTATAGAGATATTAGTATAAATATGATGTGCTGTTAGGGCTATCTGAAGTTTCATTCAAATCCAGTGAGGGTGGATATATATATCATTCACTGCAGCATTTATATAGCCATTATTCACAGATTGAAGATCGTCTACGTGTATATAGCATGAGAAGGAACGGGCTTCAAAATGATCGGTTTTTAAAAGCGTCTTCACATTCATAGGCCAGCTACATAGTGATGGACAATTAGTAACCTTGGAAAATCGCGATATCACGCTTGATTCCAGTATATTTTCTCGATTGAAAATTGACTGCGGAAGAAAAATGCTTTACCCAAGCCACCACGAATAACATATATCTATTTTCTTTCGGAAACAAAATTATTCTCACGCATCGAAAGATCTCTACATTGAGTGTTTCTTCTGGCTTTCATCTCCTGTGGATCTCCATGGCAATGGTCTTACAGCTGATATGAGCTGGTCGGAGTTTCCGCGTGATACTGTGCCTGCAGGGAGTTTTAACATGGATGCCAATATGTATTCCTACCAGTGATGGGTCAGCCTGTATGTACTACATTATAGTATGAACCAGTAGGGATTGTCGTTTATTTTTGACTGACTGTGCTGGTGTTCTTCATATTCTGTGAGAATGTATAACATAGCAGATACTAACTATCGGTAACTTTATACATAAGTACACCAGTTACAGCCTAACAAGTATGGAGGACAGAATATTTTGTATATAAGGTACAATCAAATAAACTATAGATATATTTCATAACGACTTTTAGCTCATGAAAACCAGCTCATATCTGATTTTAAAATGTCCACAAGATGTCCTTTATGGTACGCTTTCGTAATATCCAGAGACGGGGATATCAGCTTTAATGCAGCGACCATTTTCCAAAAATAGGGAGGTATCTTGCTAGGACTGCAGATGAGCACAATTTGTCCTAAGTCAATAATTCTTGGAAACAGAAATCAAATCCATGTCGGACCCCGGATTCGATCGTATCCGTGTCAGGCTCATAAAGACACTGTCCTGTTACCATCTCTGGCATACGTTTTGAATTTTACTGAAAAACTGGCATATGTTTTGAATTTTACAAAAAAGCAGCCCCAGTTTTCCACTGTTCAAGTAGAGTGCAAAACAATCGAACCTTTAGTTCATCATAGTGTATATAATGGCAATGGAGTAGAAATCGCACCGTCTACTTTTTTTGGAACTGAAATTGATTGACCTTCGAAAAAAATATATTGGCATAGGGCTACCGGAATGTACAACTTATACAACAGTTTGGCCCGGACGGCTTGTCCGAAGCTTTCGAAAAAGTTCAAAGTCGAATCAGAGCAAGAATTTCGAGGGGAAATCGTCTTGTCAGCGGGAGGGGGGGGGGGGGGGGGATGGGGGCTATTATAGCCCTCCAGATATTTGCAAGACAAAAAAATAGACCTGTGTTTAAATACATGTTCCCCGCTGCGTGTTTGTCAGTGGGAAAAGTGATCAACCACTGGAAGCGACGCATGTTTATACATATAAATCCCCTCCAAAAACACAACCTGGATGTGTCGCTGAGCTAAGTAGTTTGCACAGGGTTTTTTTGTGTTGACCAAGTTTGAGGTTTAATAACCCACACACAAAGCAAGAAAAGATAAAAAAAAAACTGGTTACAACGTGTGCATTTTTATGTTGAATTTTATTCCCTGGAAAAGAACAGGAATGCATCTCCAGCCATCTGGGATCCAAGAGCTTCCGGGGACCCTCGCCCGCCCCCCCCCCCCCATCTGAGAACTTGTCTGCGGCATTTTCAATGGCGCGTTGTAAATTGCACATTTTTTAATTATATTTATAGATTGTTTTATTTTAATTCTAAAATTGTCAGTATTTGATTATAATAACGAAAGTTTGAATTCTTAACTCTGGTCTTAATTACTCAAGGCTACCATTTGCTATTAGCTATGCTGTCAAACTGCCAACCGTCATATGACTCTGTTGCACATTTCTGCTTAACTAGGCATTTTCAAACGGCTTACATGACAACTATTAGCAATTACTGAGCTACGAATTTGTAACTGCCCATCAGTTATTTGGAGAAAGAACAAACCAGTAGTTATTTTAGAGCACTGAATTTCGGGGATTAGATATTGGTGACATTATCCTCGAATTTTCTCGTGTTTGCCGCACATTATCCACATGATAGACACATTAAAAAATCCTACTTAATTTTCCCATTCTACGAACCCCGGACATTTTTTGCCTGTCAGAGGAGAGACTGGGAAGGATATATTTAACCGTCCAACAGAGAAAATGACAGGACAAGTCATGCCATCACACCGAATGACGAGGAGGCGCAGACCCAGACATAAGCTACACCATTTCGGCCAATCTCTCCGCATCAAGATCAATACTATACCAAAGATGTATTTTTTATGTTGATGTTCAATGGTGTTAAGACCCCAAATGCACCCTGGTTTTACCGATTATGGTGTGCTAAACATCCATCCTGTTGTTTCTTTGTTTCTGATTCTGGAGAAACATGAGCATTTTCATAAGGATTTTACCAGAGTGACAAAACGGTGGTGTGAAGTCACGTTAGCAACCCATGGCCACTGCTTAAACAACCACGAATGACGGACGTGATAAGATACTTACCGTACTGACATATATAAGTTAATCCAAAGACATTGTAGCAGGCGCCCATACTCCAACTAACAAAGTCCAACATCCCACAGTCCTGCATGAGACCAAAAATCTCACCATCCAGGAAGATGCCGCACTAGGGAAGTTCTCGATACCATATACCACAGGGGTACCTGAGAAGAAAAAAACAAAACAAAAACAAATAGCTAATATGAAAACGGAAATGATTCTATTTACGTCTACATCTACGAAACTACATGTATGGTATATATGCGCTGAATCGTTGGGGGGTACACCGTGGAAATGACCATAAATGCTCCAGAACAAGCCATCATATGACACTATAGATATTTCTGCCATGTTGAAGATGTGAATATCTATGTCAAACAAATTTCGACATTAGTTTTCAACTAAGATTCATTGTTTAGGATAGTAATATATTCAACTTACCATCCGCCCACACGTACTGTCGTTCTTTGTCTATATCATTTGCGCCAAACCACGAACAACCACCTGGCCATGAACTATTACCTGAAACATCATTGGAGTACTCAGCAAAAACTGATTTATATCTTTCGAAGGAATCTTGGTTAACATTCCACCAATCTGTTTACATGTGCTCTTTGCGTTTTCCCAAAACACCAGTTTGATATGTGCCATAACGTAGCATGTATCATTATACAAAATGACATCTCCCAGGTCACTTCCGAAGCCTTTTCTTTGAAACTGGACAAGTCCACTTGAATACAGCTACAATAGACAAAGCAAAGCACGTCAGTATTTATATCCATGCTCTAAATTTATCTAATTTCTTACAACTTTGGTCATTAGTTAAAGAAGGCGGGCGGATTACTCAAAAATAAACGGCCGGGTAATAAAATATGCTTGTCATCTGCTATAATCTGATTCAAGTCTGATACAAGCAGAACTATTCCAGTTTGCTAGACTTACCTCAATTAACGTCTGGCTACTCCAATTGGAATCTCCAAGATACTTTGTTAAGAGGCCAACTGTCAGATTCTAAGAATCCGATTCCGAGCAGAAACAGTTATGACTATTAGTCAATTTTGCCATATTCGTCGTTTATGAACCGTTATGACGATAACTGTGGCAATCAACTAAGCCAAATTTAACTTCATCTGACATATTCTGATCTCGGTGGGTGATTTGTTAAGATACCAACCTGACCACTGCTAATGACTGACACATGGAGTATAGCACAGGACCGATTGTCAGCTATTCGAGAAAATAACGCGATAGTGTGCGATATTGTGCGATATTGCGATATTGCTATAATATCGCACAATATCGCGGGAAAATAACGCGATATATCGCAATATCGCACAATATCGCGTTATTTTCGAGAAAATAACGCGATAGTGTGCGATATTGTGCGATATTGCGATATTGCTATAATATCGCACAATATCGCGGTAAAATAATGCGATATATCGCATTATCGCAATATCGCACAATATCGCACATTATCGCGTAATTATAACGCGATATTTCGCAATATCGCAATATCGCGTTTTCGCGTTATCGCGTTATCGCATGGCAACATCGCGTTATCGCATCGCAATATCGCTTTATCGCATCGCAATATCGCGTTATCGCAATATCGCGTTTTCGCGTTATCGCATCGCAATATCGCGTTATCGCATCGCAATATCGCGTTATCGCAATATCGCGTTTTCGCGTTATCGCATCGCATTATCGCGTTATCGCATCGCAATATCGCGTTATCGCATCGCAATATCGCGTTATCGCAATATCGTCCAAAATGTTTCAAGGGCGATGGTCGATGGCCCCTCTCGGCCATCATACTGATGGCTTTTTTGTTGTGACCAGATTGCAGCTAAAACGATACTACTGACATTCTCCAAAAGTGGCAGTCTGCATGACATGTTTATGGCCACGATCTTCATAGTTTTTTTTGGGCTATTACGTAATCAATCTTCTCAGTTAACTCCCCTTTGATTATTTTAAAAAAAAATTAAATTTTGAATACGGACAGCTATCAACTGCATATTTGGTACATTAATTAACACGTTGAAGCTCTCCTGACCTATCAATAGTTTTTTTAGGTGTAAGGTCCGAGCGCAACACGTAAACGGCTCAATCAATTAGAGAACAACTTGGAATAGATTACCTATATGACATCATGAGTTCACAACCATAGCCAGAATTTGACCTTGACCTCTTAAGATATGTCAATTCAAACATCGAAACTATGCCCCCATTTTCTCCGAAAGTAGGTCAGTGTCAGTATTGAAACAAACTCTTCGTATAGAACGCTGAATGGTCTTTCGTTTGCCATTACTTAACTGAGGCTCTGGTGTGACCTTGACCATGAATATCACGTGATGTAAACAGTGTCTTAGTTGATTTTCTCCAGAAGTATCAAATATATGACCCTGAAATTTAAAATACATGTTCCCCATAACACAAGAATGAAGTGACCTAAGTTTCGACCTGACCTTGACCTCCGTTCCAAATCTATCGCCCTTTCCGTTTTCGGATATTATGGCGTGTACCCTTAAAAAACTGTTACGCATTTGAACTTCAAATTTGCATATCATTATCGGCCATCACATGCTCCAATAGAATCAATGTAGCATTGGAGAAAAATTAACGGAAATAATAGAAGATAATTGAGGAAAACCGAAATTTAAATTATATTTATTTGGAGTGAAAATGGTTGAATCACCAATCACTAATTTGATATAACTTTGAGAGGAAATATGCATCTAGAAAACTGCAAATTTTCAAAACTGTAGCTGTAGTACTTTTCATAATATTAAAAAAATAGTTTTTGGAATCAAATTTAATATGCAGGATTAGTTAGCGGGCACTTAATGAACTATTAAAGTAATTGACATCGCGTATGTAACACGGCACCAACTTAATTGTCGATGCACATTACAGGCGCCGTAAGTCGTGAAGTCCTGTATATAACCCGTCACAACAAACTAAAGTTTAGTGGGCTTCATATTTTGGCTATACCATTCCAGGCATCCCGTGCACGCAATTAAATTAATGTCTTGTTATATGACGGAAGTGTTATGGTAATATGATACGGACCTCTAAGTTGTAGCATTTTATTCTCCAGTGTCAAATATTTTTGATTTGATTGGAATACCTTTTTTAATGCAAAGTGGCACGTTCCTACGGATATAGGAGTGGTTTGTATAGCTAACGTGATAACCTTGAGAGCTCGTGGGTTCGGATCCAACTTCAAGACTTTCATGTTCAGTATCTGAGTTATTATCCATTTGAGCTCGTCGGCTTTAGGAATGGGAAGACCGGGTCACTGTCCACAGTCTCTAGTTATTTTTTTTTTGTATTGTTTCCGCTAACTACTTCACCGAATGAACGTGGATGAATTAACCCTTCTGCGTTTCGACTAATTAAACCTTCAGTAGGTTGGTTGGTTATTCTGGCGCACAGTGAGAAGTTAATTCATAGCATTTTTTTTTTTTTGCATTCTGAATTCCTGTTCAGCGTGTTACACACAGGCGTCCTATTTTGGTTCTAACAATCTTAAACTTGAATTTACACTTTTGCTATCCTGATTTCGTGAAATTTTGAAATTCAGCTTTCTGTTTCAATATTTGCGATATAGTAATCGTTTTACTCTCCCTGTGGTACGCCTACCTCGTAAGGGTGAAGATACAACGTCTAGACACCTTTCGGATTATTTACGTTTTTTTTCTGGTAGACTCAGAGTAGTATAGTGACGGGATATAGGCTCAGGTTTTGCCGCGAGAGATAACTCTGTGTGGCGGTAGGTGGCGCCACCAGCTCACGAGACCAAAAACTACCCCCAACACAAGAGAGCTCCAATTTTTGCAGGTCACAGCACAGGTCAACTGGACTATAGTTCCGACTGGTGGCTCCACCAGGGTGACGTCACTTCCGATCCCTATATGGTATGTATTCCTCCGCGGTCTGGTGGTCAACCGGTCTGCCTCCGCGGACAAAAAGTAGTCCCAAATACGTTGGTTTTCGTGAGAATGTTCGGCAATCTTCAGGGGCGAGAGGGACCCCTAGTGGACTGATTGGGTCGATTGAGGTGTCAAAGTGAAGCGCTCCTTCAGGACCATTCAGTCATGGGTGGGTGTATGCAAATTTAGGAATTGTCCCGAAAATATATAAAGCGGAACACGGAATTTACCCCTACAATAGAGGAAACCCCCTATCAACCCTATCCCAAAGGGCTAATATCGGTCCCCGGGTTTATCGGGGTCTGCATATCAAGTCATGGATGGGTGCATGTAAAATCAGGATTTTACCCGAGAACATAATAAACGGAACACGGATTTTACCCCTAAAATAGGAGAAAACCCCTATCAACCCTATCCAAAAGGGCTAATATCGGTCCCCGGGCTTATCGGGACCTGCCTATCAAGTCATGGATGGGTGCATGTAAAATGAAGATTTGTCCCCGAAAATCTCAAAAGCGGAACACGGACTTTATTCCTAAAATAGGAAAAAAACTCCTATCAACCCTATCCAAAGGGGTCATATCGGTCCTCGGGCTTATCGGGGCCTGCCTATCAAGTTATGGTTGGGTGCATGTTTTCACAGAAAAAAATATAAAAAGGAGAACACGGACTTTACCTCTACAATAGGGGCCTGTATTATATAATGCTCAGAGCTCCCGTCGTTACGCCTTAACGCCGGTCGTTACGACTTAACGCCGGTCGTTACGCCTTAACGCCTAGCATAACGCCTTGACGCCATGATGTACATAGATGAAAGAAAAACAACAACAACAAGGATGAGAGATGAGAACAGCATGTTTTTTTTCATATAGTTTATTCTCCCCTCCAGTACATCATATCCACGCTGGGGGAGCCACGTTGGGTATGTTTGCAATTCAAGAAGACTCTTGTCCAATCCGAAGCCGCCATTTGGCGCTGTATCAGTCATATTCGTTCTTGCCCGTTACTGCGTTAGATGTATTCTCGGCAGCCTTTGTCCAATCAGAAGTCGCCGTTTCAGAAACTTTTATCTTTGCTCGGTGTGACCTAATCGTCGTCGGGCAGGCCTGGATATTGTTCGGGCAGCATGTCCTGAAAGAGTTGTTTGCGCATCCTGATCGCATTTTCCAGGGCCTCAGTGGGTGGTAACCCCATATCCTCTTCCAAGTGACGCTTGGTCTTCATGATGGACCTGTGCGTGGGGTCGCCTTTCATTTCAAGCGGTAGTAAGGTATACTGTTCATAGATCGCCATGGCTGTTTCCCTGATGCAGAGGCGCATTTGGGTGTACGCCTGTTGTAAGTTATCCTGTCCGGCGTCCTCGATCGCTGCAGCATGCGTATTGATAGCTGCTGTCACAATACAATCCCAGAAGGTAGATTCTGCCTCACTTTCCTGGTATGTAGGCTGACTATCTGAGGTCAAGCTCTCCGTATCAGTATATAGACTCTCAGCAATCTCACTTTCCTGGGACGTATGCTGACTATCTGAGGTCAAGCTCTCCGTATCAGTAGATAGACTCTCAGCAATCTCTGTATCGGCTTCTTGTGCCTCGGAGTCTTCAATCCCATGTATATTTTTCTCGTGTCGCATCATATCGTAACGTCTGGTGAACGTGCGTTGGCACTCAGAGCAGGTATAAGCCATATTGGCGGTTGAACGTCGACTGTGCGTGTTTTGGCAATACACTTGCTTTTATAGGCAGTGACGCCCGTCAACGCTTAGCTTAACCCTTCAACGCCCTGGTGAACTAGCTCAGAATCTCTGATTTCCACGGAATTGCCACCAATACATCGAAATGCAGTGACGCCCGTCAACGCCCGTCGTTATGCCTTACGGGCTATAGGGTACACCAGGGTGCGGGTGCACCAGGTGTGTGTGATTGTGCGCCGACGTCACTTCTGAGCAGCGCAGAGTCAAAGGTCACTTCCGGTCACGTGGTCTAAGGTCACTTCCGGTCGTCCTGCAAAACGCCATTATCGCTCTTTAATGCGCTGAGACTGGCGGTAAGGCGTAAAGATAGGGCGTTAAGGCATTGAGACAGGCGTTAAGGCGTAACGACGGGTGTTGACGGGCGTTGAGACGGGCGTTAAGGCGTAAAGACGGACGTTGACGGGCGTCACTGCATTTGTATTGGTGGCAATTCTATGAAAATCAGGGTTTCTGAGCTAGTTCACCAGGGTGTTGAAGCGTTAGGCTAAGCGTTGACGGGCGTTACTGTCTATAAAAGCAAGTGTATTGCCAAAACACGCACAGTCGACGTTCAACCATCAATATGACTTATGCTTGCGCTGAGTGCCAACGCACGTTCACCAGACGTTACGATATGATCGGACACGAGAATAATATACATGGAATTGAAGACACCGAGGCACAAAAATCCGATACAGAGATTGATGAGAGTCTATCTACTGATACGGAGAGCTTGACCTCAGATAGTCAGCCTACATACCAGGAAAGTGAGGCAGAACCTACCTTCTGGTATCGTATTGTGGCAGCAGCTATCAATACCCATGCTGCAGCGATCGAGGACGCTGGACAGGACAACTTACAACAGGCGTACACCGAAATGCGCCCCTGCTTTAGGAAAACAGCCATGGCGATCTATGAACAGTATACCTTACTACCGCTTGAAATGAAAGGCGACCCCACGCACAGGTCCATCATGAAGACCAAGCGTCACTTGGAAGAGGATATGGGGCTACCACCCACTGAGGCCCTGGAAAATGCGATCAGGATGCGCAAACAACTCTTTCAGGGCATGCTGCCCGAACAATATCCAGGCCTGCCCGACGACGATTAGGTCACACCGATGAAAGTTTCTGAAACTGCGACTTCTGATTGGACAAGGGCAGCCGAGGATACATCTAACGCAGTAACGGGCAAGAACGAATGTGACTGATACAGCGCCAAATGGCGGCCTCTGATTGGGTAAGAGTATTCTTGAATTGTAAACATACCCAACGCGGCTCCCCCAGCGTGGGTATGATGTACTCGAGGGGAGAATAAACCATATGAAAAAAACAACATGTTGTTGTTGTTGTTCTCTTATCTCTCATTCTTGTTGTTGTTGTTTTCCTTTCATCTGTGTATATCATGGCGTCAAGTCGTTATGCTAGGGCGTTAAGTCGTAACGACGGGAGCTCGGAGCATTGTATAATACAGGCCCCTATTGTAGAGGTAAAGTCCGGGTTCCGCTTTTTATATTTTTTTCTGTGAAAACATGCACCCACCCATAACTTGATAGGCAGGCCCCGATAGCCCGGGGACCGATATGAGCCCTTTGGATAGGGTTGATAGGAGTTTTCCCCTGTTTTAAGGATAAAGTCCGTGTTCCGCTTTTTATATTTTCGGGGACAAATCCTCATTTTACATGCACGCACCCGATTGACTTGATAGGCAGGTCCCGATAAGCCCGGGGACCGATATTAGCCCTTTTGGATAGGGTTGATAGGGGTTTTCCCCTATTTTAGAAGTAAATTCCGTGTTCCGTTTTTTATGTTTTCGGGAAAAATCCTGCGTTTACATACACCCATCCATGACTTGATAGGCAGACCCCGATAAGCCCGGGGACCGGTATTAGCCCTTTGAGATAGGGTTGATAGGGGTTTTCCTCTATTGTAGGGGTAAAGTCCGTGTTCCGCTTTTTACATTTTCGGGACAAATCCTAAATTTACATACACCCACCCATGACTGAATGGCCCTGAAGGAGCGCTTCACTTTGACACCTCACTCGATCCAATCAGTGCGCTAGGGGCCCCTCTCGCCCCTGAAGATTGCCGAACATTCTCACGAAAACCCACGTATTTGGGACTACTTTCTGTCCGCGGAGGAAGACCGCATGACCACCAGACCGGAAGAGACGTCTCTCTGGTGGCGCCACCTGTCGGAACTATGGTCCACTTGACCTGTGCTGTGACGTGCAAAAATTGGAGCTATCTTGTGTTGGAGGTAGTTTTTGGTCTCGAGCTAGTGGCGCCACGCCACAAAGAGTTATCTCCCCGAAAAACCTGAGTCTATATCCAGTGACTATACCACTGCTCAGTCGTGTCTTATGATGATTTAACATCTGACAGGATATTATTTCTTGTTAATGTTATGCCAGTGTTTGGCATACTGAGGCCGATTTCTTTAACATTTCTTCTATTTGTGAAATTTTTTGTGTACATAATACCTTGTCCAAAAATCAAAATGTGGAAGATCATTTAGATTTTTGCCAAGTGTAGGTGTGTATATGTTCAGATTTGGCAAAGACTACCGGATCAACACATTATTTGATTTGCCTTTTTGGGGATTTCTTTAAATTTGTTTAAATGGTAACCCCCAGAATGTATGTTTGCTTACAGTGATTATGCATATCCTTTATTATTAAGAGTCGCAAACTATGAGGGAAGGGAGGGGTATATTATGACATTCATATAAAATTGATATATCCGAACGTTCATATCAAACTGATGCACAAGTTATTCAAACTATTCAAACTCCACATTGGTGGGATTTTAAAAATTTGGTTGACACCCTTCCGGCCTAGCATCCCACAAATTCGTCAGGGTGTCTGAGGGGTACTGGCTCATTCACGCATATACCAGACGCTCTTCCTTTAAGGAAGTTCTATTGGGGAGATAATGTTCCACGAGTGAACCATTTACCTTTTTGCCCTAAACCAAACAGAAGTATTTGGGAAGGGAAGACGGGATGGTTAAACCCCTATTTTGAGTCATCTAATACTGACAATCCTCTCGTTATATGTGTTATGCGTGATGAAATTTTTAGAAGAGGTTTTCTCGACGTCGAATGGTTGAACGCGCGTTGTACGGTGATACAGCCAATGGTAGCCCGTGTGCGAATCTATAAGACTAGCCCACACGGCACGATCTTCTATATTTCACCATGAACACTACGGAGTCCACGCTGACTGGTGTAAACTTTGAGTGAGTGAGTGACTATCATTTAACGTCGCTTTCAGCTATGTTTCAGTCATATCTCGACGTTGGGTCCTATTCCTTTTTACACCCGGGAACCACACAGGTGGGGTCCTATTTCCTTTCACACCCGGGAACCCCACGGGTGCCTCAGTTAATCGCCTCTTACGAAAAACTGTCTGAGGAGCTGCGGCCTATTCTCACCACGACCTGCGGTGTGCACAACGACATCCCAGGTCAATCCCCGGAAGCCCCACGGGGCGTGTAAACTTTGAACCCCACAATGGGGATATTCTAGCAGAAGCGTTACGTAGAACCAACGTTACGTAGAACCAACGAGTATGTCTTCTACTACATAAGGAACGGGTAGGATCCGAAGACGATACCAACACAACTACCCGTGCCTAGAAGCAGCAGGGGGGGAATGAACTTCTTGGAGAGAAGAGTGGGGGGGGGGAGCAGACAGCGTGGGGGCAGACCAGCGGGTGGGGGTGGGTGGGGCCGTGGCGCGAGCAGAGGGCGTGGGGCAGACCAGCGGTGGGGGAGTGGGGGCGAGCAGACAGCGTGGGCAGACAGCGGGTGGGCGAGTGGGGTGGTTTAGAGTGGCGGACGAGCAGACAGCGTGGGTGTGGCGGGGGGCAGACAGCGGGTGGGCGCTAGCAGAAAGCGTGGGCGGGCGTGAGGGCAGACAGCGTGGAAGGTGAAGCGAGCAGATCAGCGGGTGGGGGGGTGTGGGGTACATCGATCTGTGAGTGGAATGTTAGAACAGTTTTACCCTTCGCTTGCATTGCTCGAGCCAGAGGGGCGCGCTTGCGGATCGGGGGCGCGCTCGCCCCCGCTCTGCTTGGGGGAAAGGTGCTCGCATGGGACCGCCTTCCTAGGCCCCCTGGGCGCCGAGTTAGCTCACGTACATACATAATGATCGGCCGTGCGGGCTTCACATACATCAAAAAATGCAAAACCGGTGAGTCCCGTCACATGGCTTCGTGGCCTGTGACAATTATTTTATTAAATTAAATTATTTATTATTTGGTTGGGATTCAATTGCCCTCATGACTCCCCTCCGTGGCATCCTCGACACATTAGTGTATCCGAAATGAGTTTAGAATATTAGATCTAGAAGAGATCGGAACAAGCGTTCCAAGAGCAGAGTTCGCGGCGCGAACCGGATTGTGAGACGTAACTGAAAGATTCGATTTAGCATATCGCAAGACTCGCCGGAGTAATCTTTCACGGACGATATTAAGGGCTTTAAGACACACATATATATCTACCACTCATCTTAGAATTTTGGAGTCAGTCTGATGCGGAATGATTTTATCCAATCTAGAATCGATTAGGCCCCGTATATCAGTGAATTTAATTCCAGCACATTCCATTTTTCACACATTATTTCAAGGTATTTTGCTGTAATGGACGTCTCTGTTGTGCAATGTTTAGACAGACAGTGGGTTATCTGGTATGTTAGAGCTGACAAGCAGCATGACATGTAGGTCACCCGGTTTTCATTCACAAAACAGGGATCTCGTTCAGGGTTGAATATCTGGCCGAGTAAATAAACCAGTCGGTAGTATGATGTGCGTGTACATGTACATTTGCACACTGTACATGTATCGTGCAAGCACAAGGTACAGAGAGTTAAGAAATCAGTTACGTTCATGGAGCGGGACACATTGTAGTTGTTCCGCTTGTTATAATGCTTCATAATAGTTTAAAGTATTGAATTTTTACAAAGACCAACTATAGTCTGTATTACACAAATGATAGTGCCAATTTAGTTTATGATCAATATCTTTATATCATTTTGTATTTATAAATCATTTTAATATGTTTTTTTTAGTTATGAAGATTCTTTGTTTTAAAACAGTCGGCATTAATAGCCTCCATGGGCTAATGTTATATGTTTGTAAACCCGACTCTAAATAAAGCTTATCTATCTATCCATGGCTCGCTATCAGATCCGACATTCATTAGCCGCTCGACGTGCTGTAGTATTTAGTGCCCGCTGTTCCGGCAGCCGCTGACAAGCAGCATGCGTTCTCGACTCCTATCATAATACAACAAATACGGCGCTCTCGACGCGAGGATTTTGCTCTTTTTTCGCCTGTGTAAATGCGACAGAACTTGATATCAGAGATCGCTGTGTAAAGACAAAATGAATTAAAGCCGCAAGCGATTTCTTCGCCTAGTTGGTGAATTTGCCTAATTTATAGGCTACAAGCCCCGTCACGCCCATTGCTAGAATGACAATGACGATCTCCCGGTCTTTTTGATTACCTGAAGGTACGTATATGTCTGAACGTCGAGGCTCTGGGCCAAGAGGGTCAAGTATTTTGCCCCTGGCTTGGGGGTATTCGCGGATTGCGGCATCGACGTCATCGAATGTGCGCACGGCTTGTCCCTGTCGTCGGAGCTCTTCATTTATCCAGTCAAGCCTTTCGGTTCGCTTTCTTGTTCATGCATCCCTTGCAGCCTGGAGCTGTTCTATAGCCTTTTCACGAATTTGCGCTTTCCGTCAACACCCGAATTTCGAAACATGGAAAAGAGTTAATTCGACCCACTGAAGGCAAGAGCGTTGACCAGAGCTCCACCCACTAGCAAGGCAATCAGAAGCCGTCGTTTGAGAAAGTATACTGGTACAACTCTACCACTGTCTCATACTGGCATAACTATACCACTGGCTCATACAGGCACAACTCTACCACTGCGTCATATTGGCATAACTATACCACTGGTTGATACTGGTACAACACTACCACTGCCTCATACTGGCATAACTATACCACTGGCTCATACTGGTACAACTCTACCACTGCCTCATATTGGCATAAATATACCACTGGCCTCATATTGGCATAACTATACCACAGGCTAATACTGGCATAACTATACAACTGGCTCATACTGGCACAACTCTACCACTGCCTCATATTGGCATAACTATACCACCGCCTAATACTGGTACAACTCTACCACTGCCTCATACTGGCATAAATATACCACTGGCTCATACTGGCACAACTCTACCACTGCCATATATTGACATAACTATGCCACTGGCTAATACTGGCACAACTATACCACTGTCTCATACTGGCATAACTATACCACTGGCTCATACTGGTACAACTCTACCACTGGCTCATATTGGCATAAATATACCACTGGCTAATGCTGGTACAACCCTACCACTGTCTCATACTGGTACAACTCTACCACTGCCTCATATTGGCATAAATATACCACTGGCTCATACTGGCACAACTCTACCACTGCCTCATATTGGCATAACTATACCACAGGCTAATACTGGCATAACTATACAACTGGCTCATACTGGCACAACTCTACCACTGCCTCATATTGGCATAACTATACCACCGCCTAATACTGGTACAACTCTACCACTGCCTCATACTGGCATAAATATACCACTGGCTCATACTGGCACAACTCTACCACTGCCATATATTGACATAACTATGCCACTGGCTAATACTGGCACAACTATACCACTGTCTCATACTGGCATAACTATACCACTGGCTCATACTGGTACAACTCTACCACTGGCTCATATTGGCATAACTATACTACCTTCTCATACTGGCACAACTATATCACTGCCTCATACTAGCATAACTTTACCACTGGCTAATACTGGTAAACCTCTACCACTGGCTCATACTGGCATAACTATTCCACCGGCTCATACTGGTACAACTCTACCACTGGTTCATACTAGCATAACTCTGCCATCGGCTAATACTGGTACAACTCTCCCACTGGCTCATACTGGCATAACTATACCACCGGCTCATACTGGCACAACTCCACCACTGCTTCATATTGGCATAACTATACCACGTCCACATCAAATGACATGGTTCGCTTATACTGACAACTACGCATACGTAGCACGATGCGAATACCAACAAACACCATACCATTCGTCATCTACATGCCGAGAGCTACAATATGACACCCCATACGGTCCATCTCCAAATACCTTCCTTCACACACCCAAAATGCCCACTTTGGCATAAATATACCACTGGCTAATACTGGTACAACCCCACCACTGTCTCATACTGGTACAACTCTACCACTACCTCATATTGGCATAAATATACCACTGGCTCATACTGGCACAACTCTACCACTGCCTCATATTGGCATAACTATACCACTGGCTAATACTGGTGCAAGTCTACCACTGACTCATACTGGCATAACTATACAACTGGCTCATACTGGCACAACTCTACCACTGCCTCAGATTGGCATAAATATACCACCGCCTAATACTGGTACAACTCTACCACTGCCTCATACTGACATAAATATACCACTGGCTCATACTGGCACAACTCTACCACTGCCTCATATTGACATAACTATACCACTGGCTAATACTGGCACAACTATACCACTGTCTCATACTGGCATAACTATACCACTGGCTCATACTGGTGCAACTCTACCAGTGGCTCATATTGGCATAACTATACCACCTTCTCATACTGGCACAACTATATCACTGCCTCATACTAGCATAACTTTACCACTGGCTAATACTGGTAAAACTCTACCACTGGCATAACTATTCCACCGGCTCATACTGGTACAACTCTACCACCGGTTCATACTAGCATAACTCTGCCATCGGCTAATACTGGTACAACTCTCCCACTGGCTCATACTGGCATAACTATACCACCGGCTCATACTGGCACAACTCCACCACTGCCTCATATTGGCATAACTATACCACGTCCACATCAAATGACATGGTTCGCTTCTACTGACAACTGCGCATACGTAGCACGATGCGAATACCAACAAACACCATACCATTCGTCGTCTACATGCCGAGAGCTACAATATGACACCCCATACGGTCCATCTCTACCCCAAATACCTTCCTTTACACACCCAAAATGCCCACTTTGGCATAAATATACCACTGGCTAATACTGGTACAACCCCACCACTGTCTCATACTGGTACAACTCTACCACTACCTCATATTGGCATAAATATACCACTGGCTCATACTGGCACAACTCTACCACTGCCTCATATTGGCATAACTATACCATTGGCTAATACTGGTGCAAGTCTACCACTGACGCATACTGGCATAACTATACAACTGGCTCATACTGGCACAACTCTACCACTGCCTCATATTGGCATAAATATACCACCGCCTAATACTGGTACAACTCTACCACTGCCTCATACTGACATAAATATACCACTGGCTCATACTGACACAACTCTACCACTGCCTCATATTGACATAACTATACCACTGGCTAATACTGGCACAACTATACCACTGTCTCATACTGGCATAACTATACCACTGGCTCATACTGGTACAACTCTACCAGTGGCTCATATTGGCATAACTATACCACGTTCTCATACTGGCACAACTATATCACTGCCTCATACTAGCATAACTTTACCACTGGCTAATACTGGTAAAACTCTACCACTGGCTCATACTGGCATAACTATTCCACCGGCTCATACTAGTACAACTCTACCACCGGTTCATACTAGCATAACTCTGCCATCGGCTAATACTGGTACAACTCTCCCACTGGCTCATACTGGCATAACTATACCACCGGCTCATACTGGCACAACTCCACCACTGCCTCATATTGCCATAACTATACCACGTCCACATCAAATGACATGGTTCGCTTCTACTGACAATTGCGCATACGTAGCACGATGCGAATACCAACAAACACCATACCATTCGTCGTCTACATGCCGAGAGCTACAATATGACACCCCATACGGTCCATCTCTACTCCAAATACCTTCCTTCACACACCCAAAATGCCCACTTTGACCATTACTCCTACTGATGACGTCACCAGAGAAGTCACAGATGACATGGACATCCTTGAAGTCGCAGTCTACACCGCAAGAGCAAAAAGAGGACACCTCACACGACGCATTCGGACCAAGAATGATCCCTCAAGCGCTCAAATATACCCCAGTGCACCCCCAGAATGATCATTTGACTTAATGATCATTTGTCCAGTCGGATGCTCCTCCACGAGAGTTTCAAAATAAGACCTCGTACGACACCATCGGACCACTAGGGGGCTCACCTAAACCCCAAAACATCCACCCCGCGCTATTTACCCACTGCGCATGCGCTTAGTGACTTTGTCAAAACATTTCGCCGCTTAGCTTCGGGACACGTGATGAGACGTGCAAAACAAGATCCCACAACACATATCGCAATGAACATGTGTGAATTGCCCAGTATGAACCTAACCACTGGGTTTTACGTGGTGAAAACAAGACCCCACAAGCCGTAGTAAAATGCACAAAAAATGACCACCCCTATACCCCAAACATGTATTCCCCGTATTCTGGATTAGGTGTACAGTTCGTGTTCCGCTTTTTATATTTTCGGGACAAATCCTCAATTTACATACACCCACTCCCCCACCCTACCTCTGTCGACAGGCCCCGATAAGCCGGAGACCGATACTAGCCCTTTTCGACATGGTTGAAAGGGGGTTTCCTCCTTTTGTAAGCATAAAGTCCGTGTTCCGCTTTTCATATTTTCGGGACAATCCTAATTTCACATGCTCCCATCCATGACTTGCTCGCACTGGAGGAGCGCTTCACTTTGACACCTCACTCAACCCAATCGGGCCACTAGTGGTCCAGCTCGACCCCAAACCGTCTATTTCCATAGACTTTGACTACTGAGCACGCGCAGAATTACGTCAGTTCCGCGTCACACCCCTTCCATCGGATGCTCCTCCACGTATGCTTTACAATGATACTTCACTAGACACAATCGGATCACTAGTGGCTCACCTAAACCCCAAAATGCCCACCCAACGCTATTAATCCATTACCCATGCGCACAGTGACTTTTTAAAAAAATCAACCAATCGCTTTGGGATCCCGCCCATCGTGTTCTACGTGGTGAGACGTGAAAAACAAGATCCCACAACCCATATTGCAATGATCATGTGTGGGTTTCCCATTAGGTTCAACATTGGCCAGTGCGCCGGTATGGACCTTATAAGATATATATATGCTATTTTCAACCTTGGTTTGTAGCATATGACTCGTGGTGTAATGGATAACGTGTCTGCCTCTAGATAAAGCGACCCGAGTTCAATTCCCACTGGGACCCTTTCCATTCTCCCACTGTATGGAGAAACCGAGGGTTCCCCACTGGCCATTTAACATGGGCAAATAGATGGCGATATTGTCGGGGACCCTGTGGAATACCATTGATGTTTCGGAAGAGAAGATAAAGGCTAGCTATTGGGCCGGAGAGGACCGGAGATGACCGGACATTGCCGAAGATGGCCGGAGATTGCCGGAGATTGCCGAAGATTAAGACGCAGCGTATTTCAAGTCTCGGCACTACATTCTGTCCGCGGAAGCTTCTCCCCGCGTCCGCTTCACCGCCAGATCGCATCACCTCAGAGGAATACATGCCCCAAAAAGGTCATTTCTGGGTCACGTGAGCTGAAGTGCCGGAACTATAGTGCACTTTGCTCTCTTGTGTTGGAGGTAGTTTTCGGTCTAGAAACCGGAACTGACGTTGAGGCGACGAATAAGGGTCAATATGCCCTTTATATACTACTGTTATTTGTCCCCTTAGGTCTCCGGTAAACAGCTTCAGTTCGCCTTTGAACTTCCTGTATCTCAGTCCGAACTATACATACTAATGTTGTTGATTTTTGGAGAACTCAATCTTTCCGTTTCGGTCTGTCACGCAGGCATCGTTGTCACACAATTTTCAGAAATAAATCCCGACATCCTAAGTAAGCGGAACGCAATAAATGTTATCCATGATATTATCCAATAATAAAATATCTGATCATTTAATGAGGGATAGCATCGACCTTTGGAGGAAGTGACGTCATTGAGTGTATTTTAACCTGTAAGGCTTTTCTAAGTAAGTTTAATTCTGAATTGAATTGAATGAATTGAATTTGAATTGAGTTTATTCACCATATATGTACAGCAGTATAGAATAAGAGTAGTGATATATTATGGAGTTGATGGCCGCATATGTGGCGGGAATAAAACCTCCGAGGGCTTGATCTATCCTGAATGAGTACGTGAATATATACATATGTAAAACGGCATAAATGGTAAGAATAAGTAAGAGGTATAGTGACATGTAGATGCTAAATAGGGTCTTTTGAGCTTAGATTCTCATAATATTCATACAAAGATAGAAAAAAATAAATGAAAAAAGATACACATAATATTGCCTGTGGCAGCAAAACATTCCATATGTGATATAATTATTGTAATCACATGTTTTCCTCCTATAAAAATGAAGGAGGGTGTACCAAATTATGTCACTAAATACAAGAATATACCCATGTGTATACCTGTATCAGTGACCACAATCTTAACTTTAGAACACATTTACATGGGTGCATACTAAATACTGGTAACCTCACATTATAAAACACCAACTAACTGTGAACATTCTAAGCTTCAAAGTACATGTTATGAGGAACGAAAATTTTGAAATTCATGTAACAAAGCATTTCCAACATGACCCACCATTTTGCTTAAAGTGATCGTAAACCCTCAAGTATAGTTTCAATCAAATGAAAGAGTATTGCGAACAGTGTAGGAAAATATTTATTGTAAGTTTTTACGATTTTATTCCTACAAAGTAGGCTACAGATCGCAAATTGTCCGGTAATGAGTCAGTCAGTCAGTCAGTCAGTCCATCCGAATCCTTTCGTCGGCAAAATAAGGAGAACCGTTGACATTAGAACCATGATTTTGGCATGAACGTGCATTAGGGCATTGTTACGAGCAAGTTCTGAGTTGACCGAATTCTGATTAAAATTTGATTTATAATTATTTTTTTTATTATTTATTGATGGCTCAGCGAGTGCACTGTCATGCCCATCGAGAATCCTTGGCTGTATGTTTCACTGTATACACAGTGGTGGGATATGCCATCCGTAATTGTTTTTATGAAATAGGAAATGCTAATTTTCCATCATTTGTTAGTGCATTTATCTGCACCGCTATGCCAGCCTTAATACACACAATTCAGTATATTGTTATAGATACATGTAAACTGTGGCCTTTAACGTGTATCCTATTTCACATCCAAACATTTCATCACTGACCACAGCAGGCTTCAAATTCAGGTCAGATTACTCACTGATGGTGAAATATCCTACATCAACCAATTAAGTCAGGGTGGTGCAATAACCCAGCAGAAGAAAGAAAGATGTGGTATCATCCTTCAGATTAGTCTGTGTGAGCGACAATGATAAGTTTACTGAGGGCGAAACAAAGCCATGACGGCATGTTCAAAGGGTCTTCTTTTGGTAGAATTTAACTAGATAAAGTAACTTTGATCATGATGTGGAAATATGATAACTTGAGGGTTTTTTTGTACCTCTTGAATATTGACTAGGCCTATATATCACACTTGGATATAATTTAAACAAAAAATTACATGTGTAAACAAAATATGTCTAAATTTTTCTTGTCATTTCAAATCTTGATCCATTTTGATTCCTTGATTAGGGGATACAGAATCACTGCCACGGAGTGTGTTGGTGTGTCACAGCAATGCAATTCCGATTCACACAACGAAGCTGAGGTGGTTTAACGTTTATCAATGAAGAAAATCACCGATCAACCGCCATAGAATATAATGTGAAACAAGAAACGAATAGTACATTCATCAGATTGCCGATACCCAAAATGTGTTGTCTCATATATCTAGATAACAACGTGATGTAGAGACGCTAGTTATTCGTCTTTGTACCGGTTATGCTCAGGAGAATGACATAGAATCATTATTATCTTGTGCAGAGAAGGTGTTGGTCTTGAGTTGAACTACCGTAAACTACATAAATGCAACCTTTCTACTATAGTACTATATATAAAAATATGTTGTATTGTTGGGAAAATAATGTGATTCAAAACGTTGTTTTGATCCTGGACAAGGGCACTGAAAACCATTAAAGAGATGTAAATGTATTTTCACACGTAAAGCTTGAAATCTACTGAACCTTTATTATTCAATCTGTTTCCTTTAGTTAAAATGAAGGCGCATTAGAAGACTATTACCAACAAGTTCTGAGCCGACCTACTTTTGATGAAAATTCCTGATGATTTTTGATGAAAATCACTGGCGATTCTGACTTGGGCGGTGCCCATCTTAATATAGGCAGGATTTCAACTGGGGGTGGGGATTTCCAAGGGTTGAGTTCGCGTTCGAGTCCTAATGCCTACTCTACTTCGTAGGTCCTGTGACGTTAGTCACACTGCTCATGTTACACAGAGTAAACTGCAAATAAAACATGGTATTCTATGGTGGTCTGTTGCAATCATATTTAGGTCCAGTGACGTCACACTGCCTTAATACATATATTTCAAACTGTGTATGCACTTTCCAATGCTTGATTCAAGCTTAAGGTGTTTATACTTTGAGTTTCAATATAGACTCACTGTTCCAGTGTGCATGTTTCACTAAAGTCGGAAAAATAAAATGCAAGATTCAAAATGACTTAACACTTATGAGTTACCATCTCACAGATTTTGGTGAAACATGCACATTGGCACATTTCAAACATTCAGGAATATTACAAAATAATTTCTGCAGTGCGTGGGTACATTGGGTTGAGTATGTTCAATAAGAATTCAGCTAAATGAGGTGCCTTCATTTTGTGACATGTGCTTATACAACCCCGAGGTAAATTCTAAACACTTTTATACGGCATTGAATGATAGTAAAACAACCGTGTTCGACTATAGCAAATGGGATAATCTTAGTGACGGAATTCCAAAACCAAGTATTTGGTTCCTCCCACACAACCTTCCTGTGGAATTTAAGATAAAGCAGTTGCAATATAAACTGCTACATAAAATTATCCCATGCAATCTTTATCTGCATACAAGGCTAAAGATCAAGGAAAGTTCATCTTGTTTATCGTGTGATTTGCAAGATACTACTGAGCATTATTTTATACCATGTCCTAAAAATGATAGATTTTGATCAGATTTCGCACATATTTTATACAGCAGCATGATTGACATAAGAGGTTCCACCTCTGTTATTTTACATGGATATTTTAAACCTAACTGTTATCAGCGAGCTGTAAATTATTTCCTACTGCGAGCAAAATTGTTCGTATATAAATGTCGTACGACAATGAAAACCCCAATTTCACATCTTTCACGAATGAACTTACCCCTATCTGGACTGGGCTTTTTGGGATCTGTCCAGGGCTGGTGGGGGCGGGGGGGGGCGAAATGGCCCCCCCTAATTATTGTTCTTATCCCTTGAGCTAGGGAGCTGAAACTTACCACACTATACCCATGGGTCAAGCTCTACCAGAAATTGTAAAAAAAAAATCCAAGATGGCCGCTTTGATGGCGTCGCAGTGACCTCAATGTCAAAAACGGCATTTTTTGGTCGATTTTTCGGTCGGATTTTCCGAATTCTTTATTTACGCAATTTCTCCGCAAAAACTGCATGATAAATTAGTAAATATTAATCTGATGTCAAATAAAATAGTTTTTGTCCACTTTTCATCGCGGAAAAGCAGAAATTTGGAAGAAATGTGACAAAAACATAACTTTTCTGGTACCCCACGTGGCCGCCATCTTGAATTTACCCATGATCCTCTGCTCAGGGGGTTATGCAAAGGGGCTTAAAATGACTCCAATATGATAAACTATGAAGTCCAGGAGTTTCAGCACTCCATTATTCGTCGTTCCGGAGATAGCGCAGAAAGTTTAGTTGGGGGCCATAATGCCCCCCCAAGGCCAGGTTGGGTTACGGGAAACGTCATAGATCTCTGTGGAACACATGAGCACGAAAAGCGAGAGGGGGTGTCGCCGTTGGAATTATAGGGCATATCGGATCATTTGCACATAATGACATATTGTTGTTCTGTCTGGCTTACACAATGCTAGTTGTTTGTTGACTTTGTTCAGGTTTAGCGTCGCTTTCGTCGATTCATCTCCGTGGTATAACGGGCTGATTTTGTAACTCCTCCTTCTTCGCCTTGATGACTGACATATATATAGTGTAGGAATTCATTTACTTTGTTATGTGCGATACATTCTCGCAACAATTCATTGACTGTGTTCTATGCGCGGCAAGCCAACAATATGTAGCAATGTACGCGTTACAAAGTAGCAAACTTGTCTGAATCTTGTACACGGTACTGAAAAATAACAATTTTATAAGCCACTTCCAGTAATGAAGTGACCATGTGGGCAGTTGGTTTGAATTGTTAATGTCTATGTGGTTATACCTTATTCCGAAGTGGCCCCTCCTCCCCACCACACCTCATGTCGATATTCCAATGTTGGAACGCCCCCTTTTCGTATAGTTCGCTTTGAAGAATTGATTGACAGATTGAGTGTGAAAGGCTTTCGCAACACTCCAGTTATTGTATGTGCTCGGCAAGCCAAGCTAATAATATATATAAAGACACGGTATGTCCTATGTCCTGCTGGGTGGAGGGGGGGGGGGGCAGGTGGACACGGTGTATTTCATTTTATTTTTGGTCATATCGACTCCAGACATTGTTGCAGGCCAATTTTAACATGCGATCTGTTGTTCGCCACATCTCAACTTGTTCGCAACATTTTTCAAGCTATATGCCCTGTTTACTCCATGAACACGTGGACCTGTAGGGGCAAATTTGTTGTTGTAAAATACGTGGTCATTGATGTCAAATAAATGTTGTCATGGTATTGTAGTCTATTATTAGACATTGTGGAAGTTTCTGGAATATAGGGCTGACGCAAGGTTGTTTACGTACTATTATGTGGGTCAACCACTTAGGGCTTTCTGGAAGACTATTGTAAATTGTATCTAGGTCAGATGATGCGGTAATGCGGTGTATTCTAGAAGCTTCTTGATTGGCAGAATGATCTGGAATGCCTCATAGAGTATAAATAGCGCATTCCTCAGTCATTCAGGAGGGAATTCGAATTGACTTTTTATGTGAGTCGTTATACTGTGTTACTATCTGGATTTACCTTTGCCTGTAACTACGGACTGCTGGATTATTTACTCCTGTGTATTAACTGTTGGCTGCTGCATAATCTACGCTATTTGTTAACGGCAACGGCTATCGGATATTGGGCATTTACTGGGACTGTGCAACTGAGCAGTGTTGGATTACCATTATTCAGAAGAGTGATTTGTGCTCGTCAACAAGGACTGTAAAGTTTACACCGGTATAGAATTGAACAGTAAAACTTTATTTCATACATTTATTTGTTGTCTTAACCTTACTTAAATTGTATATGATTTTAGTATTGTAAATAAATATTTGATTTTTAATCCTTGACTTCACACGTCTTTTTGTTACGGAAAAAGCTGACGTAGCAGAAATTGGGAGTTTTCTGTCCGGGAGGATTTGTTTACATTATTGATCAGCTGGCAGATTTGCAACATAGTTCTAAATTGATACAGCTTTACAACATTGTCTAAATTTGTGAAGTCAGTGAGTACACTATGAGCATGTCATTTGACCCAGCATAGTTTGCCTTAACGAACTACGCAAAGAGGATTTGTTCGCGCTGTGTAAATTCCTACAAACGCGCTGTGTAAATTTCTACAAATTAAAGTTAAAACATCTTTGAGAAAGCAAGAAAGTAAGAAACTCATTATTAAACATTTTGTTAGCAAACAAATTTGGGGTGAAAGTGATTTTGATTTAACGGAGGAAACCGCTGATGATTTGGGAATAAGGAAACTAGAATTGCCAATTCAGCTGGAATTAAAGAAGTTAGAATTAGAATTAGAGAGAGAAAAGTTAGAAAAAGACAGAACTAGAGAGAGAAAAGTTAGAAAAAGACAGATAATTAGAGAGAGAAGAGTTAGAAAAAGAGGAAAGGGAGAAAGAGACAAAGAAAGACAGTTTCAGTTAGAAATGAAGCACATGGAATTACAGTCGCAAACAAGTCCTCCTGAAGATGCACCTGTACAGCGACAATCAAAATTTGATGCGGCTCGTCAAATATGTCTCGTCCCACCATTTCGGGAAAAAGAAGTTGATAAATATTTTCTGCATTTTGAGAAAATTGCTGAAAATTTAAACTGGCCAAAAGAAAATTGGAGTTTACTTCTTCAAAGCGTTTTGATCGGAAAGGCAAGGGATATTTACACTCAATTGACGGTAGAGCAAGCATCAAATTATGATACAATGAAGGATTTAATCCTTAAAGGTTATGAATTAGTTCCTGAAGCCTATAGACAAAAGTTTCGTATTTGTGAAAAAGAAAACTCTCAGACTCGTGTAGAATTTGCTCGTTCAAAAGAACAGTTATTTGATAGATGGTGTGCCTCGGTTAAAATTGACAACAAATTTGAAAGCCTTAGACAGCTTATGCAGGTAGAGGAATTTAAAAGGTGTATCCATGGTGATATTAGAACATTTCTTGATGAAAAGAATGCCAACACTTTAGATCAGGCAGCACGTTTTGATGACGAATACGCTCTGACACATTAACTATCATTTGTCGAAGCTCGTTCCAGTCTAGTCTCTCAGGTAACAACCCCAGTTCTTTCTCATGGCCTAAAACTTTTAACCTCAGTTACAAAGGTCTAAGGTCAAACACAAAGTCTCAGTCAACTACTTTTAACACTCAAAATAAATCTCCCGTTTGCAATTATTGTAAGAGAGAAGGCCATTTAATGGCTAATTGAAAAGAAAACACCACGATCAAGCCTTTCAAAAGCCCAGTGGTTTCCTCCTTCAAGATCTATACCCAAGCAGTTAAGTGACGTTCATAATGTGTATTACGTTAAGATGGCCAGGGACACTGTTTCTATTAGTTCTATCAAGGATAAGGTTGACAGTTTTTTAAATCCTATTATGGAGATTTTTGAACCATTTATCCACAATGGTTTTGTGTCACTTTCAAGTGATTTTTCTAATGCTACTCCTGTGAAGATTTTGCAAGACACGGGCGCGTCCCAGTCTCTTTTGTTGGCAGATACTTTGCCGTTTTCTGACTCTTCATCTGCAGACAGTAATGTCCTGATGAAAAGGGTAGATTCTGTAAATTATACACCCGTTCCGCTCCATAACGTTCATCTGTCTTCCGACTTGATTTCTGCACCTATTACGGTGGGTATTAAAGGTAGTTTACCATTTGAGGGTGTTCAATTACTTCTTGGAAATGATCTTGCGAAGATAAGGTCGGGGTTAACTCGATTGTAACTGACAAGCCTTGTTTGGATCAGATCCATGATCCAGTTGCAGACGAATTCAAAGTTTGTATCCTGCTTGTGCAGTTACTGGAGCCATGAGTAAATTGGCTGAGGAGTCTGAAAAATCTCTTAAAGATGGCGCCATCGATGACGTTTGTTTGGCCGACACTTTCGTGTGTATAGATGATGAGGCTGATAAGCCACATTTTGATAGCAAATTGGAATGTTCTAATGACAAAATTTCGAAATCACGGCTGGTTAATGAACAGCATAGTGACAAGGACATTCCCAAGTTGTTTGACACGGCAGTAGATGAGTGTGATGTAACTCAAGAGCCTGTGTGTTATATTTGTAAGAATGGTGTTCTTATGCGCAAATGGCGACCGCCAGATGTGTCGCCTGATGATGAGTGAGCAGTTAAGTATCAGATTGTAGTACCAATTTCATATTGTTCAGATATCCCCCGACTAGCCCATGAAACACCTCTTTCAGGCCATTTAGGTATTAGCAAAACATATTACAACATTCTAAATCATTTCTATGAGCCAAATATAAAGAAAGATGTTACAGAATTTTGTAGGTTATGCCACACATGTCAAATGGTAGGAAAACCAAACGAAACCATACCAAAGGCCCCTCTACATCCAATCTCTGCATTTGAAGAACAATTTAGTAGGGTGATTATAGATTGTGTTGGTTCATTACCAAAAACAAAGGCAGGCAATCAATACATGTTAACAGTCATGTGTGCTTCAACCAGGTTCCCTGGGGCCATTCTTTTACGGAATATTAAAGCAAAAACTATTGCTAGGCCTTAGTTAAGTTTTTCACACCCCAGTCCGTTCAGTCTGATCAGGGATCTAATTTCATGTCAGGAATTTTTCAACAAGCCATGCATCAATTGGGAATACAGCAGTACAAATCATCTGCATACCAACCAGAAAGCCAAGGCGCATTAGAAAGATTTCACCAGACATTAACCCTATCTGCCCTGGGCTTTTTGGAACGTATCCTGGCCTGGGGGGGAGGGCGAAATGACCCCCCGTAATTATTGTTCTTACCCCTTGAGCTAGAGGGCTGAAACTTACCACACCATATCCTTGGGTCAAGTTCTACTAGAAAATGTAAAACAAATCCAAGATGGTCGCTTTGATGACGTCACAGTGACGTCATTTTCAAAAACGGATTTTTGGGGTCGATTTTTCGATCAGATTTTCCGATTTTTTTATTTATGTGATTTCTCCGCAAAAACTGCATGATAAATTAGTAAATATTAATGTGATGAGAAATAAAATAGTTTTTGTCCACTTTTCATCGCGGAAAAGTAGAAATTTTGAAGAAATATGACGAAAAAAAATCACTTTTCTGATACCCCACGTGGTCACCATCTTGGATTTACCCATGATCATCTACTCAGGGGGCATGCAAATAGACTCAAAATGACCCCAATATGATAAACTATAAAGTCACGGAGTTTCAGCTCTCCATTCTTATAACGCAGAAAGTTTGGTGTGGAGGGGGGGGGGGGGGGGTGGCCATTTCGGCCCCGCCAGGCCAGGTAGGGTTAAAGAACATGATTAGGATTTATTGTTTTGACACTGAGAAAGGCTGGGATGAAGGCATACATGTGTTATTGTTTGCTGTTAGGGAGTCTGTTCAAGAGTCTTTTGGCTTCAGTCCATTTGAATTAGTCTTTAGTCATACAGTTAGAGGACCACTTAAACTGCCAACCGAAAAGTTCCTAGACAGTGATCTTGACTCATGTAGTCTCTTACAATATGTGTCGGACTTTCGCACCAGGTTGACTAAACCATGTGATTTGGCCATGTCAAATTTAAAGTCAGTACAACAATGTATGAAAATAACCTATGATAAACACGCCCTTAAACGAAGTTTCAAATCTGGTAAGAAGATACTGTTTTTTTGCCTATTCCTGGTAATCCACTTAAGGCTAGATATTATGGTCCTTATGTCATTGAAAAGAAATTAAGTGACCTTAATTATGTTATTCAGACTCCCGACAGGCGTAAACATAAACAGTTATGTCGTGTAAATATGTTAAAGTTATACATAGACAGAGATAGCACTAACAGTACTGTACACCCGGTAAGTGTAGTTAGTTCTGATCCTGATAATAATGAAACTCGTGAAGAACCCATGACAGCGGCGAAATTACAGAAGACTGACATTCTACTTAATTTGGATTCCAAGTTGTGCCATCTCGAACCAGCGCGTCAGGAAGAACTTCGAACTCTGCTCAGTCAATATGAACATTTGTTTCCCGATATCCCCACTCGGACTGATAACATTTCACATGACGTCAATGTCGGAGATTCTAATCCAGTGAAGCAGTACCCATATCGTTTGAATCCCATTAAACAAAACTACCTGAAAAAAGAGATTCAGTATTCATTGGACACATTCCCCATTTTACGCATTGACGATTGCATTGATAAAGTGGGAAGTGTCAAGTTTGTGTCAAAGTTTGATCTTCTGAAAGGATTTTGGCAAGTTCCACTGACAGATCGTGCGAAGGATATCAGCATTCGTCACTTTCGATGGTCTGTTTCAGTACAAAGTCATTCCATTTGGAATGAAAAATTCTCCGGCCACGTTCCAGCGTCTTATCAACCGTGTGACTTCTGGTTTCGAAGGATGTGAGACTTACATTGATGACGTCATTGTCTACAGCGGTACATGGGAAGATCGTCTACAGAGAATTCGCGCACTGTTCAATCGACTAAGTGAGGCCAAGCTGACAGTCAACATTGGAACAAGTGAATTTGGACATGCACGTGTGACATTCTTGGGTCATGCTGTAGGTCAGGGTCAGGTAAAACCTGTAGATGCTAAGGTTAGTGCTATCTCGCTATTTCCAAGACAAACATGTAAGAGACAACTGATGCGTTTCTTGGGTATGGCTGGTTACTACAGAAAATTTTGTCCAAATTGTTCAGATATTACTGAGCCTTTAACACAACTCTGAAGAAAAAGGACAAGTTTTGTTTGGACCGATGAATGTCAATCAGCTTTTGAAAACCTGAAAGCCATACTCAAGAGCGCGCCAGTTCTTTCAGCACCAGATTCTGATTCACCTTTTAAACTGGCTGTAGATGCTAGTGATGTTGCTGCTGGTGCCATTTTGTTACAAGAAGGTATAGATGGTGTAGATCACCCAATATGTTATTTTTTAAGTAAATTTGACAAACATCAGAGAAATTATTCCACAATCGAGAAAGAACGTTTGGCAATGATATTGACTTAACAACATTTTGATGTTTATGTTACTTCCTCATCATTGCCAATTACTGTATTCAGTGATCACAATCCACTTGTTTTCATGAGTAAGATGAAAAACAAAAATCAAAGATTGTTGAGATGGAGTTTGATGTTACAAGAGCACAATATTGAAATCAGACATATTAGGAGCAAGGACGATTTGACTGCTGATTGTTTGTCTAGCATGTAATGTACATATGTTTGTTAACAGTTTTGCTGTTGTAATATGGATTTTTTTGCAATAATGTTTTGAATTGTCAAGAAAGTTCCAAATTTGAAACTTCTCTTTAAGAGGGGGAGTGTCATGGTATTGTTGTCTATTATTAGACATTGTGGAAGTTTCTGGAATGTAGGGCTGACACAATCTTGTTTGCGTACTGTATGCGGGTCAACCACTTAGAGCTTTCTGGAAGACGATTGTAAATTGGATCTAGGTCAGATGATGCGGTAATGCTGTGTATTCTAGAAACTTCTTGATTGGCAGAATGATCTAGAATGCCTCATAGAGTATAAATAGCGGATCACTCAGTCATTCAGGAGGAAATTCAAACTGGTTTTTCGTGTGGGTCTGTTATACTGTGTTACTATCTTGACTTACTTTGTCTGTAACTTCGGACTGCTGGATTATTTACTCCTGTGTATTAACTGTTGACTGCTGCATAATCTACGCTATTTGTTAACGGCTATCGAATATTGGGCATTTACTGGGACTGTGTGCAACTGGGCAGTGTTGGATTACCATTATTCAGAAGAGTGATTTGTGTGCGTCAACAGGGACTGCAGAGTGTACACCGGTATAGCATTGAACAGTAAAACTTTATTTCATGCATCTATTTGTTGTATTAACCTTACTTAAATTGTATATGATTTTAGTATTGTAAACTTCGCACGTCTTTCTGTAACGGTGGAAGCTGACGTAGCAATGTCCAGTGGTACGCCCAGGGTTTACCAAAATGGACACATGGATTCTTTTAATAAAAAATAATAAAAAACAGTTCCGTTTTTTTTTTAAATTGAATTCTTCGTTATTATCTGTTTTTTTAATGGGGTTCACTTTCATGGTAGGCTACACACATTGAGAGTAAGGCGTTCAACGAATGATTAAGGGTGATATGCTGACCTGTTACGCGGGTGATAGTTATATGGGATATTTGGTAACAGTTCATGTTCACATCATATGTCTTTAAAGAATAACCCATGTGTTTTTATCATTAGAATTATCTGTAATATTTTGTACATCTCGTCTGCAAAAATCGTTCATCAAAAGGCTTCTTGGATAGATTTTGGGAGACGGGTAATATCCTCACCTGTAATAAGGGTGATAGTGACATCCACCCAGGGATGATTGTAGGCGGCTACAGCAGGTGTTAGAGGTTTTGTCAGGTCAAGGTTGCCATGAATGTATATCAGACGGTCATGTGTACAGTCCAGTACTGTCAGTAGTTTAAGTTCACAGTCCAACAGATAACCTACGCTGACTTTACCCGACCTAGGATAGCTTTCTGATTCCGGGAATGCTCGCACTCTGAAGACAGTTTTATTTTTCTGTTTGCACGTAAATGTAATATTACCGTCATACATTTGGATATTCACACCCCAGGAATGTTCATTACCTCCAACGTTAAGACAATCTGTATGTGTAGAATGGATCACGCCAGCTGACATTACAAGACCGACGCCGGTCAACTTCTTCTTCTCAGTATACTCTACCTCAGTCTCAAAGTAAACCATTCCGTGGGCGAAGGACTGTGAGACTAAAGCTCCACTGAACAATTCAGTTGCTGTATACTTGATATTGATGAGTTGTTTATTATTACCTTGTACATGGACGTTCTGGTGTGCTGTAGCTGGGTCCAGGGTGAGTTCAGGACCTGTAAATGTTACATTCATATGATTAGATATCTAACATGACATCGGAATACATCATCAAATAACAAGACACACACGCCACTGTCAAGTATTGGACGAAAAAAACATGGACAAGATGGAAACACTCGATACCGCTTCATGAAAAAGGGTGTACGGATAGTATACAATATAAGTTCTCCAATTTGCGGGTGTCTTCATATGAAGTTCTGTAAGTGTTTTGGAGTTTGAGTTTTCAAACTATCGTGTAGTCTCCGTACGGAATCTTCCCGTGCATTCACCAGCCTGGATACTTTAACATTTTGTGCAACCATTACCACGGGCCTACAGATGACACGATCTTGAAAACACGTCGTTTTGGTATTCGACACCTGCATATTCGACATAAAATATTCATATAAATTATCATTTTATGTGCGGATGGCTAGTGGTATGCTACCTGGAATTAGAATGAAACTTTAATTCTTTCAGTATAAAATATATTACCCATACTAGTAATCGGCTATTTCCAGTAGAACTTTGAAACAGCATAGATTGTTTCTACACAGTGACACGTGATGTACTGTGTAGTCTCGTGCCTCCATTTCTTCGTACTACAACTTCTGCCATTTTATGCCTCAACATAGATGAATAATCTTTAAAAACGCTTAAGTGAAATTCAACTCATGTACCAGAGAAAACTGGCCCACTTAAAGTGACTTCCACTCAATCAACTTCACTCAACTTGAGTTATTTATTAACTCAAACTTCAACGAATTGCATTCAAACCTGAGTGAATTTCACTCAACTTGGTATCAGTTTCCACTCCTACTTAATTGAACTAAATTTATTTATAGAGTATTTTTAGTAGTGATAACTGGAAAAAAGTTTGTAATATGCATCAAATTACCCTTAATATTTAATCAAAGGACCCGTGTTCTTATCTTAGTGAATATCTTGGTAACTGCAATAGACAATACGCAATGCAATGTAAACCTGACTCAATCGATAAAGCCTTGCGATATGACACCAAATACAACACGTGGCATTATATGTTGGAGTTTCCTGCTAGATTTGTGAGAAAATTTATTTCGATTTATTTCAGGAAAAGCTGGTGAAATACTATAGTAAATCTATACTTAAGAAAATCACCCACATATAAGCTTTTCATATGCTCGGCTGACTGACTGAATGAGTAGGATTGAACGTCGTTTACAACAATTTCGCAGCCATACCACGACGGTCCCTACATTTGCCAGGTCACGAGAGTGCCCACATTTCCTATTATTCTGGGTACTAATCAGCTCAGCCAGTACAGTGCTCGGCTGAGCTGACGTGCTGATGGGCTTATGGCCACAATGATAAGACATTGGCAGGCTCATTGGGTTGCAGTGCTTTCATCGAAATACGTAATAAGCAATCTCAAAAGAGTCCGATCATTGTTATAGTCACCCCTTTTCAGTATGTTCCGGTCATGGGGAAAAATATATTTTTTTCAATATGTTCAAAATGCATCAAGCGCGTTGATACATATGCCGGGGGACCTGTACTTATAGAAAATGTCACTGCGCATTTCAATCAATAATCAGAGAAGCAAGCAAGGTGCACTGAGCAATCAGATGACTTTGTGCGACTTTGGCGTGCGGTCACGTGACAGATACATGAATTTATTATTGTGCTGACAGTGCAGACAAAACTGCTAAAAAAATGTTTACATAGAGAAAACATTGATATGAAGATAGGACTAGACACAACAAAATTCGCTTGAATCAACCGAGAAAAAAATAGAAGCCAAGTGGCTGAAAGTTTGGAATCACGAGACTAGCGGACGGTGGCTATACAAAGTTAACCAAAAACACTCGATCGTTTAAAATCAATCAACGAGGTGATGGCAAAATCATCACACAGCTTAGGCTAGTAAAAACAGGTCTAAACTCACATATATCTATGATATTCCCAAATAAATCCAAAATGTTATGCTACATCGAAATATCTTGACGACACCAGTAGTATGTAAACAGCATTAACACACTTATTGAGCTACTTCCGACAGGTAGCGCCACTAGCTCAAGGTCACGTGACGATCACGTGATCGTAGAGATCAAGTTCTATGTTGTTCCGGCAAAGATCACATGACGTTCACGTGACCCCGACCCTGGGGATGTATTCCTTCGCGGTGATGCGGTGATGTCCTGCTGTGATGCGGTCGCTTCCGCGAAGAAGCCTCCGCGGACAGAAAGTAGTCCCTTGTCAACCATGCTTGTATGTGGTATTGAGGTGGTTTTTTTTTTCTTTTGGACTTCAAGTGATGTCCGGCGTCTTCGATTATCGCAGCATAGCTATCAACCCTACCTGGCCTGGTGGGGGGAGGCACTTCCCCCCCCTGTTGGTTTTTTGATCGTATCTCCAGAACGACAACAAATTGAGAGCTGAAACTCCGTGACGTTTTAGATTATAATATTGGTGTCATTTTGAGCCTATTTGCATGAACCCCCGAACAGAGGATCATGGGTAAATTTAAAATGGCGGCCATGTGGGGGTACCAGAAAAGTGATGTTTTTGTCATATTTCTTCAAAAATTCAGCATGTTGATTCAACGCGATTCTATGCATTTTACTGAAACCATATGTCTTCGCATCACCAAAAAACACCCCCTGATTTGTGTCCCCTCCCTCCCTTCTCCCATTAACCCTACGAGGCCTGGGGGAGGGGGGAGCAAAATGCCCATGCCCAAACTGTCATTTTGAGCCTATTTGCATAACCTCACGAGCAGAGGATCATGGGTAAATTCAAAATGGCGGCCATGTGGGGTACCAGAAAAAGTTATGTTTTCATCATATTTCTTCAACATTTTTGCTTTTCTGTACGGAAAAGTGGGTAAAACTTATTTTATTTCATTTCAGATGATTATTTACTAATTTATCAGGCAGCTTTTGCGAAGAAAAAACAAAAATATAATATTCGAAGATTTTGACCGAAAAATCGTCCAAAAATGCTCTAATTGAAAATGACGACACATTGACGTCATCGTGGCGGCCATCTAGGTTTTTTTACATTTTCTTGTAGAGTTTGATCCAAAGATATAGTGTTGTAAGTTTCAGCCCTCTAACCTTAGCGATAGCGAAAATATATAGGGGTCACTTCCCCCCCCCCCCCAGGCTGCGGTACACCTCAAATCGCCCAGGGCAGATGGGGTTAATACCTTCATGCACAATACGATCCCAAAAGGTAGGTTCTTCCCCACTTCCTTGGGATGTAGGCTGACTATCCGACATCAAGCTCTCCGTAGCAGTAGATAGACTCTTAGCAGTCTCTGTTTGTTATCATTATCTGTCTCATCAGTGGACTCCTCGGAGTCTTCATTCCCATCTATATTCTTCTGGTGTCGCATCATAGCGTAATGTCTGGTGAACGTGCGTTCGCACTCAGAGCATGTATAACCCATGTTGACGGTTGAACGTCGACTGCACGTTTTGGGAATACACTTGCTTTTACTGACAGTAACGCCCGCCAGCGCAATATCGCTTGTTTCAATGCCTCAACACACTTTCTCAACGCCTTAACGCCTTTTAATGATGCGTTCAAACAAATGCTTCTTTTGAGCTATTGCTCTGACATGCGCCGCTTTCCAGTTCAAGCCCGATGTTTTCAACATCGACGCTGTTCTTTCGGTTTCCATATGGACCGGGTTCCTGTCTAACAATTCCATGTGGATCATGAGGTCGGCATAGTTTTAAAATTACGGCTTCCGCATTCAAGTACCCCTTGTGGTGAAACTTGTTTTCTGTGACCTCAACGTCTCTCCCATCTCGGCCTCCATACTTACTTTGAACACACCCTTCCATAGCCTCGAGTTCACGTTGTGTTCATTCTCTTGTACGGATTTGGATTGGTCCTTCACGGTTGGGTGATATTCCGGGACTGATGGTATGAAGGGGATCCGCTGTATGGGGATGGATTGCTGCTGCTGGACGGGTGCTGCCAGGTGTGGACCCGGTAGATGGTGTAGGGGTATATGCCGTTGTGATGACTCCATGTCGGGTAACAGGTGGGTCGTCAACCGGCGATCTTTCAGGGTATGAGCTTTTAAGTCTACGAACAGGTAGCCGTACGGACGACTTGTCGCCCCTTGAAACGCCTGCATGAGATGGTCGATGTTCTGAGGATAAATTCGACCACCAAACACACGGATATGTGCCCTGTCGATGGGATTGGAGAACAACACAAAGTATTGGCTGTTCAAGGCAATATCCCTGGATGCCTTCCCTTGAGGAAAGAGATTCTGGGTCAAATAGATGATGATGGGGCCCTTTCGTAAACAAGTCGGCAACGCGTGAATTGTCCTTGGCTGCACTCATCAAGTCATCTAGCACTACCACGTTGATCCGCTCGGGGTCGAAGAAATACGCTTGATCGATATGGTGAGGCATCGCTGGGACGAAGTTCACATTCTGTAAACGTGTAGTTTCGTAGGCGGCTGCCACTGGCTGTAGCACCAAAAACACGTGTCGGAGCTGGGGTTGCCACAACTTCTTCTAAGAACTTCATCACTCAGGACGTCTTTCCACATAATCATCGTATAGGGATGCTCTACTACTCTCGTGTGTGACGTAGCCGTTGTTTTCTGTGAAAACATGGACCCACCCATGACTTTTTCGCCCTGGAGGAGCACTTCACACGGATATCCTCCCCGACCCAGTACGCCCACTATGGGCCCACCTCGACCCCAAAGTGTCCATCCCCACCATTCGCTGCCTGCTCCTGCGCACCATTGTGCTACATTTACTCCATACCAGTCCAGTTGGACGCTACTTCATGAGAGCAACTTAACTAATACCTGACCCATTTGTACCACTATGGGTCCACCTCGACACCAAAACGACCATTACAGTGCACTTCTCACACAGTTCCCTGTCCACGCATGCCCAGAATATGGAAAACGGACTAGTCCAGTCGGATAGTGCCTCACGAGAGCTTCACGATGACACCACACACGATCCAATCGGACCACTATTGGTCCGTCTGGACCCCAAAACGTCCATTCAAATACCATTTTTCTACTGCGCATGCGTAGATAAACGATATTCCCACCCCGCACCCATCCAGTCGGACGCTCCCCCACGAATGCTTCAAACTGATACCTCACACGACCCAATCGGACCATTATGGGTCCACCTAGACCCCAAAACGTCCGCCCCGATCTGTCTGCCTACTGCGCATGCGTCATCAGCACTTTTCAACAAAAGTCAGCGCATGACCTCGAGTCCTCTCCCATCGTGTTCTAAAGCTCGAGATGAAGAAAACAAATATCCGTGAATGGGTTCCCCATTGGGGCTAACATTGTCCACTGCGACAGAATGGACCTAATATGTCCACTCCAGACCTACTTGAAGTTTTCAGCGCAAGACAACCCCTGCTCTCGGGATCCCTCCCATCGTGCTCTGCATTGCGAGACAAAGAAAATAAGGTGCCACAACCCATGGTAAACTCCATAAGAAAAAAAAATGACCACTCCAATATTTCTATCCCATACATGCATTCCCCGGAGATTAACACTGGAAGTCACTTATATCTTATGTATGGGAGATATCTCTTGCTGTGCCGATCGATCGCTAGCAATGAAGGCATCTTAGGCTAATTATCCCACTTGGTATAACATTCTACTTCTTTTCTTTGAACCAAGCGAGTTGAGCAAATGATACGGGTACCTCACCGAATTAAAAAAAAAAAAAAATCGATGTGATCAACATCGCTGATGTTATGTGACGCGTTTCCATTGTTATCCTCGCTGTACGTCAAACATTCCGAAATTGGTTCATCCATTAAAATTTCTCCCGAATGCCTCTCTGGCAGTACTGTGGCAGCCTATAAACAAGCACTAGGTCACTTCCGGAATGAATTTATTATATTAAACCTACCTGGCCTGAGGGAGGGGCACTTTCCTCTCCTCGCTCTTGTTTTTTTGCTCCTATCTCCGGAACGACGAAAACATTGGAGAGCTGAGACTCCGTGACTATCGTATTGGGGTTATTTTGAGCCAATTTGCATGACGCCTGAGCAGTGGATCATGAGTAAATTTAAAATGGCGGCCATGTGGGGGAGAAAGTGATATATTCGTCAAATTTCTTCAAAATGTATGCTTTTCTTCATGGAAACGTGAAACGTGGGTGAAACCTATCTTATTTCAGATCAAATTATTATTTACTAATTTATCATACAGTTTTCGCGAAAAAACAATAAATCAAAAAATCAAAAAATCGTCCAAAAATGCATTTTTTTTAAATGACGTCACTGTGACGTCATCATGGCGGCCATCCTGTTTATTTTACATTTTCATGTAGAGTTCCATCTAAAGATAGTGTGGTAAGTTTCATCCCTTTAGCCTTAGGGATAGCGAAAATGTATGCGGGACATTTCCCCCTCTCCTCCCTCCCCAGCTGCAGTACACCCCAAATCGCCCACACCATATAGGGCTAATTTATTCAATTAAAAATATTCGGTTATGGGAATTTTAAAGGGGGAAATGGTTTGAGATTGCATTTAGGTGGACAAAGGTCCTCATGATTTTTAATGATATATTGTTTACCGTGGATACTTCAAACGGTTGACGAGATATTGGATTTTGAAATCTAAGTGTGATATTCGGAGATTTTATGGAAATGAGATTCATTGATAAAGAGCTGAATTTTTGTTGGAATATTCACTATGTCCAACATCTATTAAATTTATAGTATTGCTTATTTATAGCATTATATGAAATACTGAAGTTTCGTTTGGGAAAAAATATCATTATTTTAAGAAATACGATATTCATAGCAATTACTACGAGCTATCTAAGTTACTGAATTACAACGCTTGGTTAACGGTTGCTGTAGAAACCATATGTTGAGTTTGGGGATTTCTTGTCTGCTTTACACTCTCAGCAGAACCTTTGATAAAATGGACAAGTAGCCGACCTCTTTGGGTAATCTACACCATTTGATAGATCCGGGTGACCTCTACACTGTGGGTTACTTACTAGCAGAGTAATATAAGGAGTGCCAAGGAATATTCTTGTTCACTTCCATACATGCGATGAGCATGCATCTGGGTTATGTCATGCCATCGTGCTCCACGAAGCCGTATATGTCTTTCGTTTAGACTGCGTGCAGTATCTGGATCGTGGTTTAATATATGGAACGACGATTCATAGGTCGGCCTTGGATGTGGTTCTTTTTCACATAGGTGTAGCCCAATCCCTTTGATTTAACACTGCAGGGCTCCGATGTGAACCTGAAGTCATGTAAGTAGCCACCATGATACATCGATCCCCAATTCATGTGGTTGGCTTGATATCGAATGGAGATGCCACGCCCGTGCGCTTCCCACCCAAATGCATTGTTTCCACAGATATCTGGAAGACACTTGCAGGAATCGGACCCGAGCTTGGGTCGCACCTTTCTGGGGGTAATGAGGGCCAGATGCTGTGACACCCTCAGAGTTTCATTTCATGTATTGCTATATGGCGGCATCTTTATCGTTCATCAGGGCAAAAACAGTGGAGTTTTGAAGAGATGCCGTAGAGAGAGCCCGGAAAATTACAAGCGTCTAGTCCGTCATTCATAATCCAGCCGTCGTCCATTAGAGAATATCCGCGTCCATAATCCAAAGACCTATTCCATTTCCATATAACAGTATTAGCACCAAATTCAAAAGACAAAAGTATACATAAACATAGGCTTGTTTCCTGCAAGAGAGAAGCGGTCAACAATTTTCAATGATGCCGGCAAGACATCATGATGTTCCAAAATATCAAATCCGTATCGCTGATCAGTATTCGTAATCCATAATATTCGTTATAGAATCGTCATCTAAAAATGATGTACCTCAGCCACGCTTTGATTGTGACTGTTCATATGAGTACCATGAGGATCTTGAAGTACATGGGTTCATACGGCCCCTAGCCCCGGGTTAAGCGGAATTAGACACAAGTTACGAAACGTAGCGCCATAGATCTTGCACGCTACGTTCGTATTTTGCTATCGGCATGCGATATGTATCGCCAAATTTGAGAAACTTTGAGTGGAGGCGCTTGGTGGAATAGCCTGTTTTATAAGTTTCTGCAACAATGTTTTGTGACGTTGATTAAAATCATCACATTTAACACAGGATCTAGCAAATGCTACTAAGCGAGATATGTATACGCCATATGCAGGTCCCACTGGAATATTACTATCCAGAAAGGGATAGTTTACGATATCGAAATTGTAATCATCTCTTTTGTCATAAAGTCGACGAGAGAGAATGCCCGCTTCATTTTTATAGAGGTAGATATCTAAATAAGATGTGCCTGTAGGGCTATCTGTAGTTTCCTTCAAATCCAGTGAAGGTGGATATATATCCTTCACTGCGTCATTAATATAGCGATTATCCACAGCGAGAAGATCGTCTATATAGCGTTTGGTGAATGAGAAGGAACGGGCTTTGAGTGGATCGGTTTTTGAAAGCGCCAGCATATAGTCATATTCATAAGAGAACAGATACAGGTCAGCCAACAGGGGTGCACAATTAGTACCCATTGGAATACCTATATTCTGCTGATATATTGTGTTGCCAAATTTCACATAGATATTTTTAATGAGAAATTCAAGCAACTCTATAAACAAAGAAACATCCCATGAATGGTATCTCTTGTATGTAGTCGAGCTAAAGAATGCTTTATGGCTTCCGACATTAATATATCTACGATCAGTTTTCTTGAACACAGATACTATTAATGAACTTATACTGTCAATAAGGTCCTGATGAGGGATTGTAGTATAGAGAGTCGAGAAATCCCATGTGGATACATATCTGTACGGTATGTGACCTTTAGCATCAAGCTCTTCCGTAAGACATTTTGAGTTTTTCAATATCCACATACATTCAACGCCAGAGTTCTTAGAAATAGTGGCGCAATACCTTTCCCAAAATGCTTTTACCTCCTGAAGGGCCCTCGTCAATAGGGTTGAAGGAAGCTTGGTGGTGCAGCTTCTAGAACCAGCTATGAATCTAGCTTTGTATGGTGATTTATGCATTTTGGGAGTCCAGTATATTTTGGTATGTCGTTATGATTGGTTGGAAGACAAATACCTCTTTCCCTGAGAAACTTTTTGGGATTGTTAAATAAATCTTCCAGAGTAAATGCAGTTTGGGAGTAAGTAGATGTATTTGATGAAGATATGTCTACACTCAATTCTTTAACCAGCACCTGGTAATAGTAATATTTACATATAAATATTATATTATTCGGAGCTTTGTCTGCTGGGACTATGACGAATTTACTCTGAAGATTTGCTAGAACTTCTTGCGAATTGAGGTTTCTCAGTACTTGTTTTGCTTGGGGAAGAGTACTTCTGTCAATATGGCGGATTGTTTCAACGACCTTGCTCTTGGTGAGGTCCAGCCAATCAGCGAGTACTGTAGGTTCAGCTTTTTCTCGCTTAGACCAATCAATAACGTACTGTTCTAATGCAGTCAGGACTATCTTCTGGTCCGCCTTCAGATTTATTCTTCTTGGCTCTCTATATTGGCGCTCGAGCTCACACAATCCACGAAGACATACACGCCCTGATAGAAGTCTACCATATTGTCGGTGTCTTCAAGAAAAAGGGACGTATTGAGTAAGGTCGTCCTGTAATGATCTTCAAACTGGGAACACAGTATGCAATGCAGCTTGTTGGGTCGCTTTTCCAGGTTTAACAAGATTCCCTAGAGCTTTCCACCTATTGTGTTTTCCTTACATGACGAATAGGCCAATTATTGTAGAACAAGAAAAATCCCGGAATGCCGGCATGCATTCACGGCCCCACACCTGTTGGAGTTTGTCATATGCGACATCAGTAGTATGTAGACCGCATTTAAGGGGCTATTGACCTACTTATTTGTTCCACCGGGTAAAATTTAAGGGGATACTTGGTCACAGGGAGGTCACAGATGTCAAGGCCACTATAGTTCCGGCACTTCCGCCCTCTATGTGGCATGTATTCCTCTGCAGTGTTGCGGTCTGGCGGTGATGCGGTCGCGGGGAAAAAACCTCCGCGGCGAGAATGTAGTCCCGACATATTCCTCCGCGGTAATGCGATCTGGCGGTGATGCGGTCGTGGGAAGAAGCTTCCGCGGACAGAAAGTAGTCCCGATACTTCAAATACGCGGGCAGTTGCTTTTCGCAATGTGTGACGTCACTTCCGGGCTCTATCCATCGGGCGTGACCTTGGGCCCGGAGAGTTTTGCGCTTAGACGTATGGAATGCATGTACTGACCTTCAACATCCGGGACCTCTTCAACATTCGGCACCGTGGAACATTCGGGAACATCCAATGTTAACAAGGCCTGCCTACCTGGCCATAAAGGTTAATAAGACCTGCCTGCCTGAGTGCGCAGGTCAGGTGCATTGTGGGTCTGCCCAAGTGTGTGACGTCACTTCCGGTTTTGGAATGACCAAAAACTACCTCCGAACACAGAACACGTATGGAATACACAGGTCAGGTGCATTGTGGGCCTGCGCAAGAGGGGTTAATGTCGGTCCCCGGCTTATCTGGGCCTGCCGACAGAGGCAGGGCGGGAGAGTGGATGTATGTAAAATTAGGATTTGTCCCAAAAATATAAAACGCGGAACACGGACTTTACCCCTACAAGACGGCCCAGCAAGAGTGATCTCCCCCTACATAAGACCCCAGTGACTGCGAATCTATACGGGGAATGCCTGTATGGGGTATAAGGGTGGTCATTTTTTGTGTATTTTACTACGGGTTCTGGGGTCTTGTTTTCTTCGTCTCACCACGTAAAACACGATTGGAAGGGTCTCGGAGCTAAGCGGTGAAATTTTTCGAAAAGTTCGGGGAGGTCTGGATAGGCCCATAGGCCTACTGGCTCAGTGGATAGGTCCATACTGGGCTATTTACGCCTGGACATTGCGATATGGGTTGTGGGATCTTGTTTTTCACGTCTCAACACGTAGAACACGATGGGCTGGGTCCCGAAGCTAAGCGGTGGATTTTTTTAAAAAGTCCAGGTACCGGGTAGGTCTGTATATAGGCTCATACTGGCTCAGCGGATAGGTCTACACTAGGCAATTCACGCCTGGACATTGCGATATGGGTTGTGGGATCTTGTATTTCACGTCTCACCACGTAGAACACGATGGGCGGGGTCCCGAAGCTAAGCGGTGATTTTTTTTGAAAAAGTGACTGAGAGCCTGCGTAGTGGGTAATGGTCCTATGGGGTCGTATGAAGTCTTATTTTGAAGCTCTCGTGGAGAAGCATCCGACTGGACTAATGTATCGTCCGTTTTCAATATTCTGCGCATGCGCAGTCTGGCCGTAGTATAGAAAGCAGGCATTTTGCGGGTGCGTGGGGGTGTGTTTGGGATAGAGATGGACTACTATTGGTCAGAATGGGCCGTGGGAGGTGTCAAAGTGAAGCTTTTGTGGGGTAGAATCAGAATGCATGTTTTACATCCGGGTACCCTGGTCTTACATCCGGGGTTTTCCATGTTTTACATTCGGGGACCCTGGATTTATATCCGCCTACTCATTTTACATCCGGGTTGTTCCATGCCCATTACATCCGGATACCCTGGTTTTACATCCGGGGCCTCTTCAACATCCGGGTCACGGGTACTCTTCAACATCCGGATTTTCCCCTCTGGGGTCGCCAATGTACGGCCCTCTCCGGCCCAATTGATAGCCTTTATCTGCCTTGCCTAAGCATGTATGTATAGAGGAAGGTCTCCGACAATATTGTCAGAACTATGCCCATTTTAAATGGCCAGTGGGGAACCCTCAGTGTCTCCATACAGCGAACAGCCGTTTTGGCACGAAACAAATACCTGAATCCATGGAAAGGAAGACTTATAGTAATACACATAATCTATAGGTGTTGGACGAGTCTCCAGTCCTTGTCTTCCTGGTCTTTCCCCGCACCTCGAACTATATAGCTTTTTAACTCCACCTGCTGCTCTTGTAACTTGCCATCTTTCTTCCTCGTCAAAATTTTGTGTTGGAATGTCCGCTCTAACCTAGACCAAAACATGTATTTGGTCTTTGGGTTGATGGGGTCAAAATGGTCCACATGATCCCCCAGAGTGAGTGAGTGAGTGAGTGAGTGAGTGAGTGAGCTGTCATATAAGTTCGTTTAGGAGTAGTAGCTAAAGTGGACATTTTGGGGGTGTGAAGGAAGATGTTTGGGGTAGAAATGGACCCTCCTTGGTCCGAATGCGTCGTGTGAAGTAGCATCTTGTAGCAACGCCCGCCAACGCCAAGCTCAATGCTTCATCGCCCTGGTGAATTAGCCCAAAAGCTCTGATCTTCATGGAATTGTCACTAATTAATCGAACCACATTGACGCTCGTCAACGCTCGTCGTTACGCCTTAACGCTGTAGCATAACATCTTCACGCCATGATGTAGACAGATCAGAGAAAAACGACAACAAGGATCAGAGATCAATCATTTTATTCTCCTCAATGTTACATCACACCCACGCTGGGGGAGCCGCGTTGGGTATGTTTACAATTCAAGAAACTCTTGTCCGATCAGAGGCCGCGATTTGGCGCTGCATCTGTCATATTCTCGGCTGCTCTTGTCCAATCAAAAGTGGCTCTTTCAGAAAGTTCACTCTTCGGCCATGTTCGCTCACATCCGTTTGTTCTAATCGTCGTCGGCAGGGCAGGATATTGTTCGCGCAGCATGTACTGAAGCAGTTGTTTGCGCACTCTGATCGCGTTTTCCAGGGCCTCGGTGGATGGTATCCCCATATCCTCTTCCAAGTGACGCTTGGTCTGCATGATGGACCTGTGCGTGGGGTCGCCTTTTATTTCGAGCGGTAGTAAGGTATACTGTTCATAGATCGCCATGACTGTTTTCCTGATGCAGGGGCGCATTTGAGTGTATGCCTGTTGTAAGTTATCCTGCCCGGCGTCCTCGATCGCGGCAGCGTGAGTATTGATAGCTTCATAAACAATAAGATCCCAGAAGGTAGGTTCTGCCTCACTTTCCTGGGACGTAGGCTGACTATCTGAGGTCAAGCTCTCCGTATCAGTAGATAGGCTCTCAGCAATCTCGGTTTCAGTATCACTCGGTGAACTCTCACCAGTCTTTGTATCGGCTTCTTGTGCCTCGGAGTCTTCAATCCCATGTATACTTTTCTCGTGTCGCATTATATCGTAACGTCTGGTGAAGATGTGTTCGCACTCAGAGCAAGTATAAGCCGTGTTGACGGTTGAACGTCCACTGTACGGGTTTTGGGAATACGCTTGCTTTTATAAACAGTAACGCCCGTCAACGCTTAGCATAACGCTTCAACGCCCTGGTGAACTAGCTCAGAAGGTCTGATTTTCATGGAATTGCCAGCAACACATCGAAATGTAGTGACGCCCGTCAACGCCCGTCGTTTCGCCGTTACGCCCGTCTCAGCGCCTTAACGAGCGATAAAGTTACCTTTGAAAAGTTGATTTGGAGGACCATTGACCTTTGACCTCTGCGTGTACTCTATCCCATGATGCATCATTTCTGGTAAGGTAACCGGAAGCGACCTTTACCCACGTGACTGGAAGTGACCTTTGACCCCTGTGCTGCTCGGAAGTTACGTCATCGTACGCATGCGCGCGCAAACACACACACTTCGGCGTGTTAAGGCGTAACGACGGGCGTCACTGTAGTTCGAGGAATTAGTGACAAATCCATGAAAATCAGAACTTTTGGGCTATTTCACCAGGGCGTTGAAGCGTTGAGCTTGGCGTTGGCGGGCATGGCGAAAAGATGCCACTTCACACGAAGCATTCGGACCAAGGATGGTCCATTTCTACCCCAAACACCTTCCTTCACACCCCCAAAATGTCCACTTTGGCTACTACTCCAAAACGACCTTATATGACCGTTCACTCACTCACTCACTCACTCACTCACTCACTTTAAGAGTTCATTTGGACTATTTTGACCCCATCATCCGACAGACCAAGTACATGTTTTGGTCTAGGTTGATAGCAGACATTCCAGCACAAAATTTTGGCAAGTTACAAGAGCAACAGGTGGAGTGGAAAAACTATAGAGTTCGATGTGCGGGTAAAGACATAAGTTAATGGCATAGAAACACACTGAATGACACAGGGCCACCATTATCATTATTGGGGGGGGGGGGCGAGGGGCATAAGCTTCAGGTATGCAAACTGGTTCAACATTTCCCAGAGTCAGGCTAAAAATGGGCTTCCCTAATCACTCGTTTTAAATAATTGCCAAGGTACAGTACGGTAAAATGTTCGGTGACAAAAATTGAAGCATTATGTTGTACCAGTTAAATATGTGGACACAAATTTGGTTCATGCAAAAGTTTTAGGATAAATCATTTGATGTAGAATAGAATGATTTAACAGCAAAATTGAATAAAAATGTTGTCCTTCTTTTAAGGCGACGCGAAATTCAAACTAACAGGGGTTCGATACGGCAGGGATTCCCCTGCCAGTTATTTCATATTATACCTCTGAAATAAAATATGTTTTGTGCAAACGTTTTAGGATAAATCATATGATGTGGAGTAGAATGAATTAATAGCAAAACTGAAAAAAAATGTTGTCCTTCATTTAAGATGACGCGAAATTCAAACTAACAGGGGTTCGATACTGCAGGGATTCTCCTGCCAGTTATTTCATATTATACTTCTGACACAAAATATGGTTTGTGCAAAAGCTTGCCGATAAATCGCTGTAGCAAAATTAAAGAAAAATGTTGTCCTTCTTTAAATGCGACGCGAAATTCAAACCTAACAGGGGTTCGATACTACGGGAACCCCCCGCGGGTTATTTCCTCTTGTAGTTTTGAATGCCACCAACCTGTTAGTTATTACTATAAAGGAATACATTTTAGGTGATTCAGCATGTGTGTGTGAAAAAACAATGTCCACTGCATCTCATACATAAGGCTGAGAAGCTGTGGATAGGAAAAAGTCCAAAACTTTAACATTTAGTGCCCTAGGGGTGGGGAAATCCTCCCGAGGGTAGTGCATAGGTTGGACAAGTGCAGCATCATGTAAGCTCCCAGAATATATGGGTATTGGGGGGTTCCATCCAATGATCATCTTGAATGGACCAGGCTTTCTTGTATCAGAGAACCTTCAAATCAAACAAGCAATCAAGGGTTCCCGATGGGCATAGATAACATTGCAAAAGCTAAGCCATCAATAAATAATAATAAAAAATAATAAAAAATCATGAAATCATCATAGCCATCTGAAAATCTAATCATTTCACCAGTCATCATCCAGGAAGCTCTTACAGAAGTTTGGTCAGGCCCGACTTCATAGATCTGCAGATATTCAGCGGACAAGAACATGTTGATGGGCAAAGATAACAGTGCAAAAGGTGAACCATCAATAAATAATTAAAAAAATAATAAAAGTTTGGTCAGGCCCGACTTCATAGATCTGCAGATATTCAGCGAACAAGAACACGTGGACGGACGGACGCTAGGACGAACGGACGGACGTACGTATATAACAATGACAGGACCCCACATCCCTATGGGCTGAGGGGTAAAAAGAGCAATTAGGATTATTTGTCATTCAAGCAAATACGAACACTCTGCTGCTCTATTTGTCAGCCTCAATATATTACCCGTTTTGGACCTGAACCAATACTTAATGTTACAGTTTTGTCAGAAATTTGTTAATCATACTTCTCTGTTACCATATGTTTTTCATAACTATTTCACCAAATTATCTGAGGTTCACCAATATCCCACTAGGGGGTCCTCTACCAAATTATATACACCATTCTTCCGAACGGATCTGGGTTTCCACACTTCCAAAATTAAAGGCCCCAGAGAATGGAACAAGTTGCCCTCCGATCTCCAAGCATGCACTTCAATGTCTTTGTTTAAATCCAAGTAAAAAAAAAATCTGTTAAATGTATAACTCTGCACCTTGTCTACCATTTTCCTTCTATTCAGTATTCACTCAGTATAGTCCCTTATTCACCTCTTAAGCGTAAATCTTAGATTACACCCTATTTTATTGCTAATCATCTCACACATATTTCTGGATGTCCATGATTATACCTCTTGTATTCAGTAGGGATATTACGAACCCCTTGGGGTTTTCTCCCGCCGATCAAACTCTACTTTCTAATTATTTCTGTGTTATCTATTTGGGTATAATTTGCTGTATTGTATTCCTTATACTTCGGTTGGTGAATAAATTCAACTCAATTCAAAAAAACATTCTGACCAATAGTGGTCCATCTCTACCCCAAACACACCCCCACGCACCCCCAAAATGATCACTTTACTTACTACACCCAACTGCGCATGCGCAGATTGACGCCACTTGCAATAAAACAAACACGCCATTCTGACTCTACCCCACAAAATCTTCACTTTCCACGACCCATTTGGACCAATAGTGCTCCATTTCTACCCCAAACACACCCCCCGTACCCCCAAAATGCCTGCTTTCTATACTACGACCAGACTGCGCATGCGTAGAATATTGAAAACGGACGATACATTAGTCCCGTCGTGTGCAGTGGAATAATAAGTTCAATCGAAACAATAACAACATACCCGGAAGCCACACTTGAATTAATGTCATACTATTCATTGCATAAGTAACATAGTGCTAAGTTAGCTATCCATGTTACTGCTAGTTTACAACATTGGCAATATTTCAATGTATTGAAACACAAAATACAAATAAGAACAACATATTAAACCAGCTTACATAGATAATGTTGTAGAAATATGACCAGTTATGAGTATTGTTTGTAGTTAGTCAATTTTGACATCTTTTTCTTGAAATTTGGAGGTGACCCCCTACTGACGTCATAATATTGAACTATTGGAACGTTTGCTGTTTTGGACTGCTTCCTCCGTTGATGCTAAATAAAACGATACCTCATTTTAATCAATTGGGCAAAAATTGGACAAAAAAGTTCATAACATGATCATTTTAGTAATCCCACCCCCTTGCCGTAAGCGCAAAATAAAGGCGTTATGTGCAATTTTTAACTTCTCTGAACTCACAGTTCATCCCAATTTCTCGCGTATTAACATATATTGTCTTCTTCGGCACATTTCAAAGTACTAAAAAATCATAGTTTCGGAGGGTGGGGGGGGGGGGGGGTGCAAGGTGGGCCTACTCAGTGTTTGAAACGGATTTGTATATTTGTATGCCTTATGATTACCAAATTATGGCAGGAAATAAAACACAAATCGGCATAAAATGAATAAGAAATCCTCGGAATGACGACAATAGGATCGCTGGTCACGTACGCGCGCGCACCTACACTCTTACCTAGCGACACTGACTGACCAAAGCAGTGCAGAGTGCAACACGAACTCATATCATGAATCTGTCCCCCACCAATTTGATGAGAAACATGATAAACAACTGAATTCAACGACAGTGAACTCTTGTCAGTGACAGCTGCGGTGGAAGCTCTCAAACACTGGGGGGAAGGGGCGGGGGGGGGGGCTCGACTATCATAGCACTTTAGGCGAGGATCCAGGGGCCGCCTAAGCCCCGGAAGCTCCGCGCTCCTAGATGGCTGTAGACGCATTCTGGCCGATTTCCGGCATATGAAACGACATATCATCACTGTATAAGCAACTGCATTTTTGAGATTGTTTTTGTGGTTTTTCTCGTCATTTAAAAGAAAGAGTTGATTACTTTTGAATGTAAAAAAAAGTATTTTTCCTTTCCAAAATTTGAACTACACGCAGTGATCTCGAAGAAATTAACATTTCAGCAGAGGGTTGGAGAGCGCTGACACGTTTGGAGAGAAAAGTATGAACACAAAAAGAAATAATATGAAACTAAGTTTTAGCTTGATTTTGAACTTTTATAAGTCAGCTGATCGTTGGATGACGCATATGCATATTCCATGCAAATTACCATATGCAGCAGTCACGATTCGTCATAGCGAAAGGAATAAGAAGTATAAGCAAAACACAGCACTTTAAGGGGGAGGGGGAGGGTCCAGTTTCCAACACCAAGTGAAAAATCTCAATTCCAGGTCTCTCATCAGAACACAGTAAAATTTGACTTCTTGTCCTGCATTATGTGTAGTTTGAAGCATGAAAATATCACCTTCATAGTCAAATCTACGAAGCAAATTCCTGGTAAAATATACTACATAATACAATGTAAAATATATAGAAAGATATATGGCTTCACTGAGGTCCGACGAGCAGTTAAAATGACTTAATGTAAACAAATAAATTACAATTTTCATTCAAAGACCAACCATCTCTCTGCAATTTATATATTTTACATTGTATTATGTAGTATATTTTACCAGGAATTTGCTTCGTAGATTTGACTATGAAGGTGATATTTTTCATGCTTCAAACTACACATAATGCAGGACAAGAAGTCAAACTTGGGGCTGTATTTGTGTTATACGTTCTAAGGAAGATTGAGGGTAAGTAAAACTAGTGTTTTACTGTGTTCTCATGAGAGACCTGGAATTGAGATTTTTCACTTGGTGTTGGAAACTGGACCCCCACCTCTTCCTTAAACACAACCACGTCCTCATTGTCCATACCACAGCCAGATGACCGTCCAGTACAACACGATCGCTCCATGCAAAACCAATCCCAATTTTTCCGTCGGCGCTTCTGTCGACAGGAATGAACACCTGCATATCTGGTAACAGGGCCATATAACAAGAAGCATCTTAGTGAATATTACTTACATTCGATCACGGCTCCATTATGGAAGAAAACCCGTTCTTTTCGCCACATAACATCAACAAGAATATCTGCTCGCGGACTTGGAGCAGTGTAATTGCCATCTCTGGTCGCTGAGTGTTCCCCAATCGCTTTTGTTACAGATGCATTTTCCTCATCAAGTCTTGTAATAGAGAAAAAAAAAATATTATTTCATTGCGAGGTGATAAAATACGAGAATAGATTTGATCGGTAATAAAAACTGCGCTTAAAACTCATTACAGAGAATGCTAATATAGTAGATCACTGGCGACACACAATAGGCTAAGGTTCCTTTCACTGTTCCAAGTCTTATGAATATCACAACGGTCATCATATCAGCCTCTGAAGGTTCAGACCAACACTTCACGCAGAGATCCTAATACATTAATATTTTTAATGTGTTAATTGTTGCGTTTTATAGTATTCTGTTGGCTGTTGAAATACATTGCAGGTTAGAATGGGAACAGAGGAATGCTGGACAGAGTCTTTGCTGCCTTGAAATGAACATACGACGATGTTTCTAAACGTAAAGGCCTATCGTTGAAAGCTCCACGCTCAAATACGAACCGTAATATTGCGACTGTTTTATGTTACATGCATTATCGTAAACAAAAAAGAAATCGGTATTTCGCCTTCCTAAACCAAAATTACCTTACTAACAAATTATTATAGCGACACCAATGGTCCCATACCCTGATGACGTATTATATATCTCTCCGTCACGTGATGAATTGTGTTTCACGTGAACACTCATCCAGAAATCTAACATCGATTGTCTAACACGAAACCAATTAAATTGTCATTGTCAACGCAAAGTACATGTCCGCATGGCGTGAAGGCCTATATGTCACCCGATACACCAATTTCTATAACACTTACACCTATTACACACTGATAACCGTGTAATTATTACACGATCTAGCACGGTTAAGAAATTTGTGACGTATGAAATCTACACCCGTGATCTCGCTCGGGAGAATCCAATGCACATGACGGGAGATAAATGGCATGACAAAGTCTCGTCTGCTTGCATGTACAATCGAATAAACAAATAGGATAGATACCCTGTAAGTAGGAACTTTATTCTATTTTAAAGGCAAAAAATGTATAATCGCAGATATTTACATACCAATTGGGACATACCAGTGTACACAAGAAACAGATCAACAGGACAAACAAGACGTGCTTTCAGATACGAATTATCTAGAGAAGCGAAGATCGAAAGGTTCATGAGAGACGCAGATGATGAATATCTTCTTGCTGTTTTAAATGACGAGTGTGATCAGCTGAACAAAGGTAGATTTTTCTCCGCTGACGCTGAGAAATTAAGAGATCTGGCAGGCAAACGAAATAAGAAATACGGATATTTAAAGGTATCAAATTCGTTCTATATTATAATCAAATCAAGTATATATGTTTATAGTTTATAATAAATAAATACATCTTAAAGAATATCCGTTACACCAATCATTGCTTGAGATCAACAACTGCCACGGTTCTGCTTCAGGCAGGTGTGTCTATCATTGATGTGATGTCGGTTACAGGCCACAGAAATTACAAACGACATCAAACGATGCCCGTGGCTGTACAACTGAAAAGGTTCTGCACAAAATTCCAGTCAAACTCCAGCGGACAGTTGTATTATGTCACAGTGAGCAAACTAGGTACACAGCGCTGAATCAAATTATTTTCAGTTCACAGAACCCCCTTACATTTCATATAGATATATTAAACCTATAGCCACAAAAATGTTCAATTACTTTAATTCTGTCAAGGGGCTTGACTGGAACTTATATACGTGGATGGGGGGGGGGGGTGCTATGGTTGTGATTGTGAACCACCGAATTTTATCTATACACCATGCAAACATATTGTGACTGTTGGCCTTGTATAGTGAGTGATAAGGACCTGAAACACCCCTGATGAAGGAACTTATATACAGAGAGCCACGAGGAATAAATCTGAAAGCCGACAAGAAAATAGCCCTGACTGCACTGGAATAGTACGTTATCGATTCGTCTAAGCGGTCTAAGCGAGAAAAGGTTAAATCTGCAGTACGCGCTGATTGGCTGGACCTCATCAAGAGCAAACTCGTTGAAACAGTCAATCATATAGAAAGAAGTACCCTTCACAAAGCAAAACAAGTACTGAGAAACTTCAATTCGCAAAAGTTCTATAGCTAGCAACATGAACAAATCTGCAGAGTAAATTCCCAGCAGACAAGCTCCCAATAATATATTATTCATATATAAATTTTAGTATCACCAGGTGCTGGTTTAGGATTTGAGTATAAGCATACCATCAACCCGATAAATTAAAATCCCGTTCCTTCTCATTCACCAAACGCTAAATAGACGATCTTCTCGCTGTGAATAATCGCTATATTAATGGCTCAGTGAAGGATATATATCCACCTTCACTGCATTTGAAGCAAACCACAGATAGCCCTAACGGCATATCAGATTTAGAGCTATATCTCTGTAAATATGAAGCGAACCTTCTCTCTTGACGACTTTACGGCAACATAGATTATTATAATTTCGATATCCTAAACTATTTATTCCTTTATGGAAAACAATATTCCAATGGGACCTACATATGGCGTAACATATCTCGCCTAATAGCATTTACCAGATCCTGTTTTAAATATGACAATTTAAATCAAAGCTACAGAACATTATTGCAGAAACCTATAAAAGAGGGCTATAGCACCAAGCGCCTCCATTCAAAGTTTCTCAGATTTGCTGATACATGTCGCATACTGATAGCAAAATACGACCGCAGATAACAATATTTATGGCGTTACGTTTGTGTCTAATTCCGCTTAAAACGAGGCCGTATGAACCCTTGTACGTCAAGATCCTCACGGTCACAATCAAAGCATGACTGAGATACATCATTCTCTAGATAACGACTTTATTTGAAAGATCTGGCGAACCCCACAGAGATTCTCGGGAATGTTTCTCATCCACATCCACGTCCACCCATCAACATATTTGTTTGCATGTAAGGAAGCGTCTACAAATATCGTTCGGTTTTTTCGTCTCAAAATCTGTGATCTTTTCTCGATATCGTGAATTCCAATGTGAGAGAGAATCGAGATTTTTTTTCACAGAATCGAATGATTTGCGAAATCGGTTTTCTATTGATTTATTGATCGGTTTTCAATCGAAAAATTTTGCTCGAAAGAAAAAAGATATCGCGAATCAGTCGAGGACCGTTCGAGAATTGTTCTCAATGCAGAAAAAAAACTATTAAAAACGGAGTGAAAGTAGTGCCGCATGTGCCTTCGCCTAGCCTGGTACCCTGCCTAGCATGTTATATTGCTGACATATACCCGTAGACTGGGGAACCAGGTTACTGGGTCTATGCACAAATCCCATGCATGTGCTCGGCATCACTGATAGACCCATAATACCTAAATCCACAGAAGTGTGGTTTCGCGATATTTTTTCGAAGCCTTCTCTATCAAAATTTCTCGACATTCTCCCGATCAACATAAATCCATATCGAGAAAACCGATCGACAATTTTGAAAAGAGTTTCGTTTTGTTTTGTTTTTTTCTCGAGGGATTTCGTCGAGAAAACCAATGAAACTTCGCGATTGAAGGAAAAACGATCATAGAAGACGCTTCCTAAACCTTCTTTCCAAGTTAAATATTTACTCTCGCGTCGATACAATGTTTACTTCCACATGCATTCATAGTAAAGAGCTCGGAGCTCGGTAAAGTCCTGAACCCGATAAGGTCTGGAGCTCGAAACTCGGTCCAGACATCGGTAAAATTATGCTATGTTTGAGATACAAACTTTCAAGTAAAATTAGCTAGGTTGGAAATTTGAGAAATATCAGTCATAGCCGCGTTACCTTTCTTTAAGAGTAATACTTGATTAAGTATAGAGTTCAGCGCTTGGGCGCGTAAATAATTTTAACAAATGCATAGATTTGAACATTCAGGTATTTATTATCCGTTCATAGACAATGATATATATGTATTCGTGTGTAGTATACCATCTGTATAAAAGGTCTATTGAGCGGCTTAATCTCGTTCTACTCGCATAGTCTATCGTATCGAGTCAGTTGTGTGAGGCTTTTATAATGTTACCATATAGCTCGACTATGTTCAGGCCATATTTTACGACAAGTGTTCTTTTTATCAGTGCCTAGTATGGGCGAACGTCAGACGTTAATGACCCCATCTTCAAATACTGAATCCGTCACCGATTCATAGGCTTCCAATAAATTCACGACTCGTGTAAGCATCGAAATAGTAGTATCAGTCAGTGGTTAATATCATTTGAATACGTATCCTCGTAGCGGACGACTTTCCTTCGTGATCTTTAAATACTTTTGAATACCATTCTTAGCTAGATGATTCTGCCAAGCGATACCTTTCTCGATGTCTAAATCCCAATCTTCAATGCTGTGTGGTTATTGTATCAGTCACCTCCTTAACGCGTGAAGTAAAGCGTTAATCCCATTTCGTGTACGTATTTTCCCCATGTGCTATTAAACTAGAGGTAGCTGTAGATACAAGCCCGTGTACGTCTGTATTGGTATGACGATTTTTTTTTCTATAGGTTAAACCGCGAAACGTGATTGTATCCACGATTGTGGTTGGTTGTGGAGACCTCGAACATGGAGTGTGACCGTCTAGAGGATTTCTCTTTGTCTAAACTGCCAAGTTTAGTAGATAGAATACAATAGAAAAGGCTATATTCGAGGTATTAAATGATCTAATTCTTTACAAATTACACATTCCTCATCAAACATGGCGGTTTGATATTTGATTCTACTTGGTCGTAAAGATGGCGTACACCATCTTACCCGCGGATTCACCCGCCATTTCCCGCAATCTTATCTCCACCAGGCCTAGAGGGACATTATGGTCCTCTATCAAATTTTCTGCTCTATCTTCGGAACGGCAAAAAATTGAGAGCTGGCACTCCGTGACTTTGTGGTTTACCATATTTTTTTTAGCCTATTTGTATAACCTCCCATTGAGGATCATGCATCAGTTCAAAATGGTGGCCATGTGGGTATGAGAAAATTGACATTATCGTTATTTTTCTTCAAAATTCTTGCTTTTCTGCGAGGAAATGTGAGCAAAAGCTATTCTATTTCACATCAGGTTATTATTTACTAATTTATCATGCTATTCTGCAAAGAGAGCACATAAATAAAAAAAAATGGAAAAATCTGAAAAATGCCTTTTTATCTCGCCTGACGAAGTAAAGGGGGCATATTGTGAGGCCGAAAGAGGATATCGTCGTCTGTGTCGATATCCCCGGCCTTGAAATGATAAGGTTTTTGGCTTAGCAAATTCAAAAAAAAAATCTAGAAGAAAATCCAGAAAAATCTAGAAAAATAACAAAAATATAAGGGGTGGGTATTTCACATGGGGGTACCACCCCTGGGGATTCGATGGGTGCTCCAATGTTAAAATCCCCATGATAGAGTTTTGCGTTTAGCTGAAGTACACATGTATATCTGTACTTAGAAAGTTTGCTGCAGCTGTCAGCTGTCATTGGATGATTATGGAACTTGGTACACAGGTTTCGTATGATTAGATGATGTACCTGTGCTATTTGTTTAGGTGAAATGTTAGTTTGATTCCAAATTATGGCAAATGATAGAGTTTTCTGTTTAGAAGAATTGTACACGTATGCCTCTACATGTACACATGTACATGTACATAGAAAGTTTGCTGCAGTTGTCAGCTGTGAATGGATGATTACGAAACTGTGTACTTTTATATGGAAAAAGAATATTCCAGTGGGACCTCCATATGAGGTAACATATCTCGCCTATTAGCATTTGTCAAATCCTGTTTTAAATGCGACAATTTAAATCAAAGTCACAAAACATTATTTCAGAAACCTATAAAACAGGGCTATACCACCAAGCGCCTCCACTCAAAGTTTCTCAAATTGGTGATACATATCGCATGCTGGTAGCAAATACGAACGTAGAGTGCAAGATTGATGGCGTTACGTTTGTGTCTAATTCCGCTTAACACGGGGCTAGGGGACGCAGAACCCATGTACTTCAGATGAACAGTCACAATCAAAACGTGACTGAGATACATCATTCTCTAGATGACATTACAACGAAACTCATATGGATTAAGAAGACTGATCAGTGATACGGATTTGATATTTTTGAAACATCATGATATCTTGCCGGAATCATTGAAAACGGTTGACAGCTTCCATCTTGCAGGAAATTAGACTATGGCTATGTATACTATGATTGTTGTTTGTTTTCGTTTTTTTTTGGTTTTAGTGATGATGCTGTTATATCGAATCTGGAATTGATCTTTGGATAATGGACGCGAACATTTTAATGGATGACGGTTGAATATTGAATGATAGACTAGACGCTTGTAATCAGAAACGAATAATCTCTTATTTTTATCTTTGGGTGTTGTTGTTATACACCCGCCAAACTGGCGGACGTATTGTTTGATGGCGGATTCCGTCCATATGTCCGTCCGTGCGTCGTTCCGTCCATTCGCACATGTCAGATAGTCAATATCTGTGACAGTTTTCTATCTCTTGTTGCATTTTTTTAGTTGATGCGCTATGTGGAGACGATGTGTAAAGTATCAAAATTTAGTTTCAGATCAGTGATCAAAGATCGCTGTGGCTAACAAATTATTGAAAATTGCATTTTTTTGTTGAGGATTCATAATGGAAAAAGATGTCGAGTACCAAAATTCAGAGCAAGTTCAAAGGTGAGAGGACACTGTGACCCCAGAATAGCGAAATCATTAAAAAGCACCCTTTTCATGTCGGATACATTAAGAGTTCAAGGTCAGCGGCCACTGTAACCTCAGGAGCACATTCAAGAATCAACATTATTTAGAGAATCCTACAAACAACTCATGAATGGGAGACAACATGTCATGTACTAAATTGAGGTCAAGGTCAGAGGTCAATATCATTGACCCAAAATAAAATAAAAAGAAATCGGAAAATATCACGATTTCTGGTGTCCGTACATTACATCCAGGGCAGGCGATATACCATGTACTAAACGTGAGGAGAGATTATTGGGCGGGTTTATATTTAGGCCAGTTTTGGCCGTTGTTGAGAGTGTCATGACTGAGAGTCCCTAATAGGGTTTAGGCTGAACTATTTACAACTTGATCTATTTTCTTAGTAGTATTGTACATTTACTTTTGTCTTTACTGAACAGTTTAATAGGTAGGAGTTTCATACGATCTGGAGCTATGGTCAATGTCCTGGTATTTTTTCTTATGGATGTGAAAATATTCATTTGCACTTGGTTGATATGAACGAGATAAAGTAGTCCTTGCCAGAAAATAGATGCCTTAAAACGCTCATGGGCCTATTTTGCCAGAAGGATCCATATTCCTCCCAATTGGACAGCTACGAAGGTTTCGCTGTCAATTCCTTCATGTCTATGAGTTATAGCAGAAAATCCAGTTAATTCCACTGATCTCACATTTATGGCCTCCAAAGTACCTTGACGGTCAAAATTAAGGCTTGCATCTGGTTAAATCTTGATGACCTCATTATGTAGGATGTAGATGCCAGTTATTAACATGTAGTGCATGCCAAAATAGTTCTACCATTTTGCCAAGAGCGAGTTATCCCTAATTAGATGGCATGTTTTGCGACATTGAAAAAACAAGGATCACATTCGCCGTCTCAGTAAAAGGTGTGAGAATGTTACCGGTGTGTCACAGGAAGAAATGGGTAGGCACTCTACCTGGCAATTATTGCAGCCATTGCTTGCTTGTTTGTCATCAAGACAGATTTGGCAATCGCGGCAAACGCACCGTTCTATTTGGAAGCATTCCCATTAATTTTTTTTCCTTCAAGGTTCTCGATTGAAAATGATACAATCAGAAAAAATAAGAAAAAACCATGATATGTTTTTTTAATCGTTTACCTGTAAACAATTCATTCATGATCGTGAGTCTCCGATGAAAATGAAGAGAGAGAGAGAATTAAGGTGTAACGTCGCATTCAGCAATATTTCAGCTAAAAAGCGACAATCACACAAAACTCTAAGTATTCAATTCAACAACTCAGTAAACTAATGCGTTAAAACAGATCCAAACATTAAAATTTCTACAACAAACCAATCTCTCTCAAATAATCTAAAATACAATCCTCTTTTACTCGACTAAAAAGATCTTCCAGCGTAATTGCTCGATAAAAAGTATCTGCTACAATCTTTAAAGCTATGCAGCCTATGAGAATGTTTCACCGTGAGATCTTCATGACATGGAATACACCTTGGGACCGGCTCCTGTTTTAGTAAATATTCGTAGGTTAATCGTGTATGACCGATCCTACATCGTCTAATCATGGCCTGATCGAAACGTGTCTGACTGTTCAGATGCGTATAACCAACAGTTTTTTTTTAACTCATGAAGTTTGTTATTATCCATAGTATCCCATAAAGATTAAAACAGCTTTCTTACATAAGCGCAGATAGATGGTCTGAAATCGCTGTATGAGATTCCAACAGGATCAACTTCTTCATCTAGAGTTGCCTTAGCCAATCTACCAGCTTCAGTATTGCCTTTGATGTCAACGTGACTAGGCACCCAACAAAACACAATATCTATCTGTTGATCAAATCTAGTGTCATCTAATTGTAGAATTTTCAAGATGGTGGGATAAGTTGAATTTCCACCTTTAATCGCTTTAACCCTACCTGGCCTTGGTGATATGGGGTGTATCGCAGCCTGGAGGGAGGAGGGGCGGAATGTGCCCCCTATATATTTTCTCTACCACTAAGGCTAGAGCGCTGAAACTTACCACAGTATCTTGGGTTCAACCTCTACCGGGAAATGTAAACAAAAATCCAAGATGGCCGCCATGATGACGACACAGTGACGTCGCCTTCTCGGAAGTCATTTTTCGGCCTTTTTGGGGTCGATTTTTCGAAATTTCCATTTTTTCGATTTGTCTCTCGGAAAAACTCAAATAAAATATAAAATAATTAGTTTTGCATAAATAAAATACTTTCAAGGCCTTTTAGGCGAGGAAAATGTGAAGAAATGGAGCGAAAAGAAAAACACGACTTTCGCGGATTCCACATGGCCGCCATTTTGAATTTACCCATTTACCCATGTCCAATGATGCCTCAGACTATAAGAACAACATGAAAAAGCCGGATTTTCAGATGAGCCCACATGGTTGATGGGAAATGAAAATAGATTCAAAATGAGCGTAAGGTGTTGGGTTATGATATGAGATCCCTTTGTTTTGATCAATTTGTCCAATGAGCTTAGAATGATGCCTCTACCTATTTGAATAACACGAAAAAGCGGAATTTTCAGATGACTCTGCATGGCCGCCATTTTAAATTCGACCATAATATCTTAACCTGAGGGATAAGAAAATAGATTAAAAATGGGCGTAAGATATTGTGTTATGACTAGGAAGCCTTTGGGTTTGACAAATTTGTCCATTGAGATAAGAATGATGCCTCAAACTATACGCTCAACATGAAAGAACGGGATATTCAGATTACCCTACATGGCCACCATTCTGAATTCGACCATAATATCTTAACCTGATGGATAAGAAAATAGGTTTAGAATGGGCGTATGGTATGGTGTTATGACTAGGCATTCCTTGGGTTTGACAAATCTGTCCAGTGACATAAGAATAATGCCTCAACATATGGGAGCAACATGAAAAACGGGATTATCAGATGACCCAACATGGCCACCATTTTGAATTTAACCATCATATTTTAATCAAAGGGATATACAAATAAATTAAAAATGAAGTTAAGGTGTTATGCTTTGATTAGAAACCACATGGTTTCCTAAATTTGCCATAAAGGTCAGAAATGATGCATTAAACTATACAAGCAGCATGAATGCATGAATTCCAGATTACCACTCATGAATGTCATTTGAAGTTCCACTATTATGACTTAGCTTTTAAGATAAGCAAATAGATATAATTAGAGACCGTTTGACTTCCATAAATTAGCAAACTGATCCAAGAATACTACGTTGTACTATACGGGCAACATGAAAATAAATGATTTTTAAATGACCCCGCATGACCGCCATTTTGAATTTGGCAATAAAAGCTTATCCTAGGGAAATGCGAATTCATTCCAAATTGGCATTCTGTCTCGGGAGCTGATGTGGGACCCCTCAGAGTTAACAGATTTTCATAAATTCGGAGGATTGAGACTTTTTCCAAACTTGGCAAAACAAAAAACGACAAAAAAATACTGCATGTTGTGAGGACGTCACTGTGACTCCAGCAATATTCAAACCAGGTAAATTTTAATTAGATTTCATGCGATAAGGTTATTTTGTCACATTGTATGGTAAATTCCAGTTCAGATACCCTACGCTAAGGATAATTTGAGGCTCAATTGCACCCATCCACCATTTTTGAAGTCACAAAAATGGCCAATGCCACATAGTTTCGACGTGGCCATATCGTACTTTGAAGACTTCAATGGTGTCACCAAGAGCGACGTTTTCAAAATATTTAACAGATGATAGAGAAGTCAGAGTATGCATCAACAATATAAAAGTCGGATATTTTACAGTTATGTTCATGTCTCGCGAAACTTTCATGGTTAAAACATAATCCATTTGCATTTCTATTATCATAATCAGAATCGCTGACCACCAAAACATATAAATGGACACCAAGATGAAGAGAATCCAGTAAGTTTTCGCGAAATAACACTTCTTTTTCCAATAAATATTGTTCCACGGCGGCCATTTTGAATGAGGTCATTAAAACCAAATACGGCCATTCACCAAGGTGTCGACCAATTAGACGTTAATCCTGGATATATAGCCGTCACATCTATGCAGTTTGTTTGCTTGTAACAAAGAGATGACATCGAACCAAATTTTTGGCATCTTTCCAGGGCCTGGCTAACGTCTAAAATGTAAAATCTCAATGTTTCGTCGTCCTGAAGCACGAGAGAGAAGTGCACCTAAAGTGGAATGAGGGGGCAAAACCTCACGCCCCATCCCAAGTCAGACATTCCGGAATCTCAACTTCTTATGGTGTTAATTTGGTTCCGTTTATCGGCCGTTATAGAACCAAATGCTACCTGTACAACAAGTAAACAGAACCAAAAATTGACCGCACGGTCAGGATGACGCAATATTCAATAAATTTATTTCTGCAGAGATGTTTGGACTGATTTTTTCAATTTCTTATTAGTGCAATTTTCCACAACTAACCTGGGGATTATATTAGAAAATAAATAGGTTTTAAAGTAAAAACAATACTGGACACTTCTACACCAGAAAAGGCAAATATCTACATCGATAAATGACAAAATACTGTCGCCATCGCAGGTTTACTCATGTTACCTTACTCGAAATGGTATGCAAATAGGCTAAAAATGATGCTGACATGACAAGCGAAATCTTCCAAAAGTGTTAGCTTTCACTATTTTTATGACCGGTAAAGATACATTTCGGAATCGTTATTTTGGTTCAGTTATTATGCATGCGGATTATGCATGCGAAGCTGCTTGTTAGCTCTTTTGTACAAATATTCGTAGACGGACATACATGTCTAGAGAACCGCTTTCCATTGATAAGCGATAACGTACAATGGTGAAGAAGTTGCATTACTCCCACAGGTCGATGATATTCTGACTGTAATGCCTTCAAAGACATCACCATGCGATAATTTCTTATGCTTATGGCGTTTCCTTATCTCAGTCACATTGCTTCTACTGGAGATATTCACGTGGACAACTTGAGTAACGTGCACAGAAACGGGTACAAGAATCAAAGAGTAGTGATGATACGATGGCTGGGCGAATCTATCCGATAGTCGTTTGTGAGATTTCTGAGTCTCAGACGTCAGAAAGGGCCATGTTAAAAATTAAGAAACACCAATAGGTCTTACATTTTCGTACAAGGATAAAGAGTTGAAAATTACCAGATATATCACACGCCTTACATGGAAGCAAATTATATTCAGGTAAAATCACAAACAATATACCAAGCCAAAATACAAGATAGACAAGGCCGTTTTTCAGCCTTGAGAAACCGAGTGTATGAGTGTCCCAAATTATTATTATCCTTATCAATGTCATTTCCTTTTATTATATCATTTAGTATCGTGCATATTTCAGCAAACTTTCAAAGAGCGTGACCTTCCATGAGAACCACTCATTAGATATCGCCCGTTTCTGACAGTTATAATGATTTTATTCTCTTCCGCATAGTTTCGCTTTGCTAAGAATTATATACTCTCTTACACCGTGTTAAAAATATTGAAGACCCAGAGGACATTTGTCTAGCTGTTCTTGAATTATTTAATCTTCAAGGTCTGGGCCACGTTTGGCATTTTTAGGGATATATTTCAGTATTACAATTTGGTTATATAACATTTGGACAAAGAGCAGCCAAACTTTTGTTTTCGAAAATGTCCTAACATCACTCATCACAAGTTCTAACCAAATGCAGTGTGGTGGCCTTGTGGTAGTGGTTTATTTCTGGCTATTAAGGTAAGTACGATATGCTCCCCAGATGACTCACCTGTTTTCAAAGGATACAGCCGACTGAAACAAGAATTAAAACAATCATCATCAGTAAATTAATGTGGATTATTATTTTATTAATAGGTAACTGGCTTGTTGTGTCCGGAACTAAGGTGCCACGTATTAAATTTCGAATTGAGAGAATGCAAGCGTCTAACCCGTCATTCAATATTCAGCCGTCGTCCATTAAAGAATTTCCGCGTCTATACTCCATAGACCTAATTCATATAATGACATTAGCACCAAACACAGGCAAAAACAATCATAGTATACATAAATACATAGAGAAAGATAGAGACAAACCAAGGGAGAAGCAATCAAAAATGGTGTTCCAAAAATATCAAATCTGTATCGCTGATAAATATGCTTCATCCAAACGGTTTTCGTTGTAAAGTCGTTATCTAGAGAATAATGTATCTCACGCTTTGATTGTGACTCCATATGAACACCAGGAGAATTTTCAAGTGCATTGGATCATATGGCAGCTAGTTCATTTAAACATCAAGAGGATCTTTAAGGACATGAGTTCATACGGCCCCTAGCCTCGGGTTGAGTGGATTTAGACACACGTTAATGCCATAGATCTTCCATCCTACGCTCGTAGTTTGCTAGCAGCATGCGATTTGTTTTGTAAGTTTCCACGATAATGTTTTATGACGTTGGTTAAAACACATTCAGAATTGCCACAAAATAAAGTTGCGTCCAGGAATTAAATTTCAAGTTAACTTTACGTGGCGCCACATATGGGCGGATATTGACAAAACTCACCTCGAGTCACATTTTCTCGTAAAATATGAGAGAAGTTAACTTTATTGATACTATGTAGCATATTTAGCCGAATTCCAGTCTACCACAAGGCTCAAATGTGGAAAACAATAATAAGCTCCACAAATTTTATTGTCTGAGAATTAAGTGTCCAGTTGCCTACCCTAAACCTGAAACGCAACCCCACGTCACATCTCGTGACAAGTTGTCCCTTATCCAAATTTGACAAACATTTGTTGAGTCGTTCTAATATGGTTATGTACAATTTTTTAACCAGGTGGTGGAAGAAACGCAAGCTTCATGTGATACAGATATAATCCAGACTGGGGTTTCCATTTTATCCAATATGAAGCTGTTTAAGTACTGTGAACGAACGAGATGAGATCAGAACGTCCAAAATGTCTAATGATTTATAAGATAAATTGACGTATGCATTTGCATGGTTCATGGTCATTTATTTGTATGCAATATTTTGTGATATTCAAGTCTGGAGTCGCTATACTATCTCAATTGAGACATTATATCCTAGTTGAAGCTTTAGGGGTCACGTCCAATCGATCGAGACGGTTTCTCGATAAACGAGTAAAACCGATAAATATCTTGTCTCGAAGGGTCCCGGTTTATCTCTATCGATTGTTGTCCCGGTTTGCTCCCGGTTTTCTTTCGAAGCAGAAGGCCATCTTGATCCTCCTCGGAATAATTCCACATGCTTCGAGATTAGAATCGAGATGCCGTCAAATGAAAGTTTGAACCATTTGGAAGGCGTAGGTTCCTTATATATGTACTCTGTGGCAGCGAGATTAATCTGGGCGAGTACATATTCATTTAAACACGGATAAGTAATTAAATTGAACATGAATCATTTAAGATTATTTTATCATTCCGTCTAGGGATCTGTAGTCGCATGCTTGCTTTGACAGCGCTATTTTTCTGCACGTCATCAGTGGAGAGAAAGAAACGTCACCAATTGAAAATGTATAAGCTGGCTCCGTTATATAGAATTTGAGTCACTATATGAGATACGTTGATGAACCGCGAACTCAAATAAATTATTCAAGTCTTAGAATAAAATTCCATATGTTCCTCTGAAAGTGTATCAGAAAAGAGGATCTTTATTGTCAGAGATGTCCTCCGTATTCATAAATGAAGTGGATATGAAGACCACAGGAGTGGCTGGTAATTCACTGCAAAACATAGAATAATATAAACATAAACGCTCGATCGAAGATTTCGAACACATGATATCGTTTAAATTAAAATAAAATTTAAGCGTTGATCTAAAGCGTGATGCACTCTGAATTGGGTGGTAATTATTTTCTTTATTTGGTTAATTTCCTAGACACATGAAATCAGCAATAAATAATAGAACGTGAGTATATTATCAAGCGCCGCCAACAGTGCTGTTTCGGTCTCTTCTTTCAAAGAAATTAACCCCTTTCTCTCTTCGTTGTTGTTTCAAGCCGACGGTTTTCACAGACCGACTGTGGCGTGAATTAATTCCGATTGTCAGTATTTCCACTAACGAGCTTATGTCGTGAATAAGCTTTGTTGATATAATCCCCTTATTTTAACAGGACTGTAATTCTCAGTAAAATAATACCAAATTATAAAACAAATTACACATCAAGGCCAATACTCCGGTCAAACAAGTAACATAGCTTTCATTTTTCAGTTGAAACGATCCAAGTTTGGTCCGAAACACTTTGTAGAACAAAAGCTATCATTATTCAGATAATATCCCGTTGTGTCGTTTATTTCGCGACGGATACCAGTCAGATACACAATATATTATTGCTGTGAGAGAAGATCATTCAATTATATATTTATATATAACTGGAAACATCTGGACATAGATATACAGAATGAACGATGAAATAACATGAAAAACACCTTTAAAAAATCCTTTCTGGATCTATTTTGGCTGCGATATACGTATGCGACGAGCGCCCCAAATATGGTACCCGCGCAACACACTAATCGCCTGAGAAGTAAAGATAGGCCAAACCAGCAGCAACAAAACACGTACATATTGAAACCGGGACCCCCTTCGAGAATACGGATCAATTTTGTATCCATCTCAAAAATCGGGACATTTCGATCGAGATAGAACCAGGAGCAAACCGGGAGATGTCGTCAAGGGTCCCGGTTCTGCCCTCCCGGTTTCAGCCGAGAAATTTCTCGATCCATCTCGAAGGCATCGAGAAAGTGACTCGATTAATTGGACGAGACCCCTAATACCAGCCAGTTCATATTTTGCGAACAAACGCGCGTTTTCGCTCGACGAAAAAAACAGTGTTAGTGGATAGGCAATAAGACAGAGCCTAAAGTAGAACATTATTGGGAAGTTTCTTTGTTAATAGATTTTTTTAAAATTTCTCATTAACAAAATCTATGTGAAATATGGCCATACAATATGTCAACAGCGTATATGCATCTCAATTTTGGCAAACCTGTATCTGTTCTCGTATGAATACGCCTATATGCAGAAATTGTCGAAAGATAACCATTTCAAGCGACTTCCTTCTCACTCACCAAAGGCTATGTAAAATATATTTAGTCCCTTCATTGGATTTGAAGGAAACCACTTATAGCTCAGATAAGATGAAATATCACATCTGGAACTATATCTTTACAAGAATGTTCAGGGATTATCTCTCGACTTTAAGACAAGAGAGACGATTACAATTTTGACATAGTTAACTACTCATTCTAGATAACAATATTTCAGATGTACCACCATACATATCTCGCCTGGTAGCATTTGCTAGATCATGTTCACACTGTGACGATTTCAATTAACGCCATAGAATATCACTGTAGAATTTGACTATATCACTGACCGGAAAATATGATCGTATTGTACAAAAATCTCTGGCGCTACGTTTCATAACTTGTCTCTAATTCCGTTTAACCCGGGGCTAGGGTCCGTTTGAATATCATGTGTTTTACATCTCCATAGTGTTCAAATGAACAGATCCGATCAAAGCGTGACAAGATACATAATCTAAAAAAAGGACTTTTGGATAAAATTCATTTGGGTAAAGAATAACGGACAGTGATTAGGATTTTACATAAAGAACATCATTGAAAAACGCTGACATCGTTGAAAAACGTGGACCACTTCTCTCTTGTAGGAAACCATCCTGTGTTTTAATTATTTTCATTTAATAAACATTTGGAATTGGGGCTAACGGTCACACGAAATAGCTCTCTCGATTACTGACGCGGAAATTCTTGTATGGACGAAGACTACATATTGATTGTAGGATCTGACACTTTCCAATGTACATGTAACATTTACTTTTACATTTATGCACGTGTAAGAACTACTGTTCGATGTTGTTGTCAGCAGTTAGCATGAATGGAATAAAGCACATGCCAACAACAACATCCGCCAAATTTTCTCAAAACAGAACGGAATGTAAACGAAAAGCTTTCATCGCTGGTCGCTTGTAATGATTCTTGGTTTCCGGAGAATAACTTTTGAAAACCGGACCAGGTTCTTTCCAAATGTGTTATGTGGGTACGTTTCCTCGAAATCTCGATTGGGATTGTTTTTCATGGGGATCCAGCTATAGATGGTGCCACATGGGGCCAGTTCGAAATTTCCCTTCATAACAAATTTGATATGTGGGTACCTCGCAGCACGCTTGAGAGTTCCTGTTGAAACTGTTCAGTCCAATATCATGAGCTGCCTCATACATGATGTAGACTCACCTAAGAAGCTTAGCACTCAAGATACATCTTGATCGAATTGCGTTCAGGAGAAATGGTACCAGATGGAAATGGATTTTTTTCGACGACCAACGAACATACCTCTGGAAAATGCTCTCAGGATGTCGATACTTACCAAGAGGAATGATAGAGCGTCCTTCTCGTTAAGGGCCTCAGCTACCAGTTGGAGACATCTGTCGACGACGGATTGGGAATCCGTGAGGATATCTATGCTCACGGCTTTCTTGTCAACGAAAGTCTTACTTTCCATCTCTATCTCATCCAGAGCAGTCCTTTGGTTTTTCTCCAGGACATCTGTCAATCGCTTGTATGCTTGTTGTATTGCTGTTCTACGACTTTGTGCATCAGACTGTATGGATCAAAATTTATTTTGTTTGATAAACGCATGCAATGAATATGTAATATCCATAGCAAATCTGTAAAACACGAAAATTGCAATCTACGATTAAAGTTCAATGACCTGTCTTCTGGCAGCTTCTCCTGCCTATCCAATGTAGGATATACGGTATATACATGTACATATTGAAAATATGAGGATGAAATCGTGCTAGAAAAATATACTTGTCATTGTAAATATGCTAACAGCACATGGGCATATTTTCTTTTAAATGAGCTTCCGCGAGAACATGTCATCACGTTGAAAACATAGCTGTTTCCCTTCAACTGGATATTACTTTTCTTACCCCGCTTTAATTTATTTATCATGGGACGAACATAATGAAGTAAACAGATGTATGTGCACAGAAAAATCGATCATCTAAACTTCTAAAAAATAATCATGTTTATGTACATTACATTCGATTAAACACATTCGATGATGAAGAATATTCGAATCCTGTTAGCGGATTCTGGCATATGAAGTTTATTCCTAACCATGGGAACAGTGTCATGAACATGATAAATGGATTTAATATTAAGGACGGTATAATCTTCCTCACAAATTCTGTCCAGCAAACTTTGAGTTTGTCGCTGTATTATGAAATTTGATTTGCAGAGTTTTAATTTCTTATTAACAGATACAATATTGTAAACATACCTTTTTATCAGTGCAAGTTGTTATTAATGTGGAAATAGTCTCTTTGAGATCCCTGGCAGTTTTCTGGAGGGTTGTGTATTTCTCCTTGACACAAGTCTGCAAGCATGAGCATCAGCTATTAGAATTTTCACACAGTAAACTTGTGAATATGCACAATACCATATTAATTTCGCTTTTCTAGACACGGTAAAATATTTGTCTTCAGCCGTCTTTTTATAGATCAAATATTGTTTTCCTAATTGTTATATATTAAGTTTATCTTAGTTAATTAAACATGTTCCGTCTTGATTGCATGATCGAGAGGATAACTTGGATTTGGAGGTTAAAATACAGTAGTACACGACTACTAATTACTTATAATATCTCTATTTATTCCTGATAAATTGTGACAGTGGGGTCCCTGTGTTATGTGCAGGATACAATCAAACGATGGTATCCACGTGACCACCTTGGACCGCTTCAATGTGCCCGTCTCAAAACACAGTTTACGTCCTCAAAACAAAGTTGGACTGCTGTGTGTTTGGTAGATTTCGTATGAAGAGCGTCGGATGGCCATGGCAAACAATGGTGTGTAGTTTAAGACTAAGAAACAGGTAGGTCAGTTTTCCCAGGGCGAACTGAAGCTATTATCCTGGGCGTAGTTTGTAAATAGTGTATTCTAACCTGTAGTGACTAGGGCTGTTGAGAGTTTTCGACAGCTTGGGAGATGGCGTGGGCGTGATAGCAGGCACAAACCACAACTGTGTGGCGGCTGACGCCATCTGGAACTTCAACTACTCGATTACATATTGACATTTGGGATGGCGTATCCGTAGCAACGGATCTCCCAATGTGAAGTGCTGCTTCAAACATATATTTTAATTTTGACATATACTGTCACCCATAATGGCGGGATATAAGGTGGGCTAACAGCCCACCTCTCCTACCTCGCTTCCTGTTCCGTGCCATAATAATTGGAGACGGAAATTATCCATGGAAGATGATTGACAATCAACTGTCAGATATGACATTGTATACAGCTATTATTACACAGGTGATCAGATCTAGAATTGTATTGTTCGTTATTCCACGCCATTGTTAAATGAAATGTACACATTTGGCCTGTTCTAATTATCCTGACAATAATTTTAGTATTCACGAGGTAGCAGCTGTCGCTTCAATCGGAAGTCTAACTATATCCAGTTTGTATTTGATTACTGAATATTACATTATCATTAGGCAGCTTTAACAGCTGAAGAAACCAAACAGATAAATTATTATTATAACTTTTGAGGAAATTCTACCCAGCGGGATTTTTCTGTTCAGCCATATATTTAAAATGTATTTCAGATGCCATCGAGTGTTGTACGTGATATCTATCAAATGCGAGATACATGAAGGATATCTGAAACAGCCAACGGAAATGATTCGGCTAGGCGTGATCCATGTATCAGAAGTTGGTATACGATTACAATTACCGACCGTCTCTAGACAGCGAAGCAATGCTCTACAGGTAGAAGGTTTGAACTATTCAGGAGAGGCAAATCCATACCCCTGAAACGTCTTTCACGCAAATGGTGGGCGCTAATTTCAACTGTAAACCAGCCTACTACATGCACACCAGTAGACAATGATTCATCTCGTCAATCAAAGTCAACAAAACCAAACTCAGATAAATCTGTTGATTTGTTAATTACCTGCTCGGATTCGTACGCCGTTTGCAGTGATACAACATCGTGGTCTTTGTGGTCCCCAACCTTTTCACAAATCAAACACACTGGTACTTTACACTGGTTACAAAATATCTCAAATCTTCCTCCATGTTTGCTACATTTAGGCTCCGGTGGCGGCTTCAGATTAAGTCGGGCCTTTACCATTGGATGGTCAGCATAAGCAGCTTTCTTAGGATGACGGATCTCCAGACATTCAGCGCAAAATGACAGTTCACATTTTATACAACTTTTTTTTGCATCTCTGGGTGGAACCTTATCACAGATCATACATGGGACTTTTTCCTTCATCTTTTGCGCCTTCAAAATTCCTAAAGCAATATAATTTTGTGGTAACCCTTGCACACCATTCGCTCCAAGTATCATGGGGTTTCTGCATATCGGACAATTCAGGACTTGTGTTATAGGACCGGGTCTCTTTTGATAATAGTCACCCAAACATTGTCGGCAGAACGTGTGACCACACTGTAGAACTACAGGGGTGGTGAACAGCTTCTGGCATATAGGGCACCCCAGTTCCTCCTCGACTGTATGTTTGCTGAGAGACATCCTTTCTTGATTTTTACTGTTTACGAACCTGTAAAGTAAGTTAATAACGGATGTGCTAGGTCAACTCGAAACTTTAAAGATGTTCGATATCATGTTTAAATAGCTGAACAAAACATGGCGAATATAGATATACCAATGAAGGATGGGGACAGAGAAATTGCCCTTTTCTGGAATAATGTCCTCAGGGAGCATGCAAAGTGTATCAGTAGGGCAGGGCCGGTGCAAAGATGGGAGACCAGGACTTTGTTTCCTGGACTTTTGAGTATGTAGCCTAATGTAGTGAGGTAGCTTAGCAAAAAGGTCGTGACACGCTGGGCCAAAGCACCAAACTTGGCACATCCATCACTTGAGGCATACAGAACAATATCAGAAGGGGTGCCCATTACTTTGGATCGTGTGACGCCCTCTGGTCCCCAAAAGGGCATCTAAGGGGAAATATTATCAATGAAAAAATAGATAGCTTACCAATAGCTTCATTATTTTCGTTATCTTTCAGGCTAGGAAGCTGACACTTGCCACACTATATGTTTAATTCCAGTGCTACCAGAAAATGTAACAAAATTCAAGATGGCCTACATGTTGATGTCACAGTGACGTCAAATTGTAAAAATAAGCCATTTTATTGATGAGTTTTCGGATCGATTTTTCAAAATTTTTACTTGCTCAATTTTCTTCGCCTAAATTGCCTTGTAAATTAGTAAGTAATCATCTGATGTGATATAAGATATCATTGGGCACTTTTACGTGGAAAAATATACCAATTTTAAAGAAAATACTTACAAAAACAAAATTTTCGAGCTACACCACCGTGTCGTAAATCTGAATTTACCCATGATGCTCTTTTCCGAGAATAAAATGACCCTAATTTGATTTGTTATAAAGACACAAAGTGCTAGTTCTAAACAGTTGCGAGCACCAGAGAAAAGTTCACTGGGAAGAGGGTGGGCGGGGGAGGGCGAGGATGGAGCTGAATCCACCAATAGCAATTGAACACAGGATCCTCCCTGTTCAGTATCATTTTTCTTACGGTGTACATGCACAACCGGCATATAATTAGAGTAATGCATTGGTGCTGAATACATGTAAATGTAATGATCTTAGCACCAAGTGGAATATATTAGATGTAGTTTTAGACCCCTCCCTCCAATCTGCCTCTGAACCTGAAATCGTCCTAAGCACTCCCAATCATGTCAATGGCGATGGATAGAAGTACACGTATTATTTTAATGCTAATTTTATGTTCCTGTCCCTCAATGGGCGTTAAATGCACCTTCCGATCCCTTTCCTGTGTCTATTCACTCTCTCCGATCCCTTTAACTATCCTGAAAATGTTTGACAGCCAATTGACTAAAAAAGATTGCGGGACCCTATTTTCACCCTTGGTAAACCCTTCAACCCTTCGACCAAAGCTGTGGCCATTCAGTGGCAATATATTGACCAGTGCTATAACATGTAAATTGTGTATTGCATGTTTCCGGTCCCCATTGAGTGTTGATTGCGCTTTTGATTTCTTCTTGGTTTTAGAGTCCCTTCTCTGACCATATAGCTCTTTTAGCTATCCCGACGTAATTTCACGGCCTTCCAGAAAAAAATCCCGGCCCCAACAGGCGTAAGATGCCCTTATTGGTATTATTTTTAGGTTCACCCTCTCACTCTTCAGATGGTTCGTACAATCCCGCCCAAAATTGTGGTTATATACGGCTGCCAAAAATGAACACACAGAGACGCCTATAAACAAACACACGAGTCCCCGGCCCGTGTAACACTTGTTAATTCAGCTATTCATCTCTCAAACTTGAGAGTATAAAGATTGAAATTGGAGCGATAAGCAAGAGGTGGAAGAAATTGACGACGCCTGGCGACTAAAATGCAACCATATGACTCAACAGGAAAGCTTCACTCGGCACCAAACATGCAGACTCGAGAATACGGTGGATTCTCGGACGTAGCCTTAGTATCTCAGCCGCGCTTTTATTGTAGCGGTTCATGTGGAGATTATGAAGTATTCACGCGGCCCCTATCACCGGCTTAAGCGGAATTAGATACGCTAGATCGGCAGCTGTGATGACAGATCAGCTCAAACAAATAACTCATCGGATGTTAATGGATGAGCATCGATGGAGTAAATGCTTCAACATGGGGTAAACCTGGTAAATGCAAGAATACCCAGAAAAACTAACCTGGCCAGCCTTGAGCATTTCCATCTTATTTTTCATTTCACGAGATGGAAAGATGAATTGTCGAGTTTTACATGGATAAGGGGATATTGTTTCCTTTCACACAGGCGATTATGTTAACCTAATTGGTTTAGGTGGTTTCGGTCACCTCACTTCCTTCTCAGAGAAGTTTTCCCTGGTGCTCCAAAATTAAGAAAGGTTGAGAGCTGTAACTTAGCGCTGTTATAGCTCATGATATTGAAGTTATTTTGAGCCTGTAGCATAATACTCGGAGCAGAGCATCATGAGTAAATTAAAAATGGATGGCATTAGGGTGTAACTGGAAAGTTAATTCTGTTTTCCTCGTATTAATTTTCCTTCAAAATTAATGTTTTGTTTTCGTAAAAGTACTCAAAAGTATTTTTTTTTCTCGGATAAATGATTATTTACTAATCAACCAGGCAGTTTCAGCAAAGAAAATTGCGCGAATAAAAAATTGGAAAAATCGACCCGAAAAATCGTCCAGAAAATGACTTATTTTTGAAAAATGGTCATCATGGCCGCCATCTTGAATTTTGTGACATCTCCTGGTAGCACTTGAACCAGTGATACAGTGTAGCAAGTTTCAGCTTCCCAGCCTTAAGGATAATAACAATAACGAAGCTGTTGAGAGGCTAACTATTCGTTGAATAACAATATTGTCCCTCAAATGCCCAGAGGGCATCACAGAGTGAGCCAAGTTTGGTGCTTTGGTCCGGCGTGTCACGATCTTCCAAACATATGGCCCTAAGCCACCGCACTAATGTTAATGTTGATTGTGTGTGAAAAATGATTTAGATCAAATTTCATCTCACCAATGACAAATATAGCCCAGAATATTTTTATTTCACAGAATTGTTTTGTCTAATTTATCATGTATTATTTGAAAAAAATGAAAAAAAGAATCGAAAAATCTTACCCAAAAATCGATCCAAAAACTGTTCTATATAATATATGACACCATCAGTGTAGCCACCTTGGATTATTCAATTTTTCCGTAGAGCTTGACCCAGAGATAGTTGTGGGGAGTTGCAGAGCCGCCCAAGAAGTAGGAAAAATAGCTGAGTTCGATTACCTGACCTATGGAGTTAGGGTGAGGGCGAGGGTGAGATGGCTTCTCTTTTCTATAATTTAACAAAACTCACAATGGAGAATTGGAAGGTAAAACCTCATCTTCTTCTGTTGGTATCTTGGTGGGAGGAACACGTGTGGATTTTATTTCTTCTGTTCAATTTACCCGAATTAAGCTTGTCTAGTTATTTTCTAACCCTTTTAGACCAGGAAATAAATTCATCTCTTCTTCACAAAGCAACCGAGAACAAATAAATCATATGGTGAGCCTCAGATATATCAGGTGATCTTTACTTTTCCAGCTTCCAAAGTAAAGATAAACTTCTATGCGAATATCTTTGTGCAATGTGCCTTTTAATATTCCAAGATCGCCTTCGATAGTCGTGTAGGAATTTACGAATATTACGTTACCAACGAACCATCGTCAACTATCCTTTTTGACAGTGATATTCCAGTGCGGCCTGCATATGACGTATTCATATCTCGCCTGGTAGCATTTGCTACCATCCTGTGTTTAACCCTAACTGGACTGTGCTTTTTGAGACCTGCTGTGGCCTGGTGGGGGGTGGTCCTTTGAGCTAGGAGGCTGAAACTTACCACACTATACCATTGGATCAAGCTCTACCAGAAAATGTAAAAAAATCCAAGATTGCCCGCTTTGATGACGTCACAGTGACGTCATTTTCAAGAACGGCATTTTTGGTCGATTTTCAGTCAGATTTTCCGAATTTTATATTTATGCAATTTCTCTGCAAAACAGGCATGATAAATTAGTAAATATTAATGCGATGTGAAATGAAATAGTTTTTGCTCGCTTTTCGTCAAGGAAAAGCAGAAATTTTGAAGATATATGACAAAAGGATCACTTTTCTGATACCCCACGTGGCCGCCATCTTGAATTTTCCCGTGATACTCTGCTTGGGGGTTATGCAAATAGGCTCAAAATGACCCCAATATGATAAGCTATAAAGTCACGGAGTTTCAGCTCTACAATTTTTGTCGTTCCAAAGATCGACCAGAAAGTTTAGTAGGGGAGCCATTTCGCGCCCCCCCCCTCCCCTCCCCAGGCCAGGTAGGGTTAATGTGATAATTTATATCAATATATTATTGTAAACACTTATAAAACAGGGCTTCACCACCAAGGGCCTCTAATCAAAGCTCCTCAAATTTGGCGATACATATCGCATGCTGATAGCAAAATACGAGTATAGCGTGCAAGATCTACTTCCGCCTAACCCGGTGTGGAGACTAAGAAAGTCCGGTGCTTAAGAGTGTCCGGTCCGTATCTTCTAACCCAGCGAGGACATTTCTCTCCTCACTGGGGAGAAAATGTCCGTCCTTGGTTGCAAAAGGAAAGGATATGAAAAGAGACATTAACCACCAAGACATTATTATCCATCACACCGGGGCTAGGGGCCGTACGAACTCATGTATTTTAAGATCATCATGGAGTTCATGTGAACAGTCACTATCAAAGTGTGACTAAGATATATCATACTCTAGATTTTACAACGAAGCAGATTTGGTTCTTGTGATGTTTTAGATATAATGCAGCCTGTATATTGGCCTGTGGAACAATATGACTTCTTATCAGTACAGCGGCATCTTTTCCCACTACCTTTGTTATGTTGCATTTAGTTAAATTGGAAATACAGGACTTTCAGCCATCTCAAAGCACACTTTAGTCTTCAAGAATTATTCTTACATCTGTGAAAATCTTTCAAATTCGAACAGAAACGTCTAACCGCACATTGTTTTATTCTTCAATTTCAGGGTTATGTAACCGTTTCAAAATACATCAGCCCAGGAAAATGCCCCCAAAATGGAAGGTAGTTCTAAAACATCCACCATGGCTGTAATGCTAATTGCTGTATTAGCCAACGGTGTTCAGCGAAAACAAGTGGAGAAATAAGTAGAAAATTGATAATTATAATGCTTCGAGTTCAAATCCGACAATCAATATCAGCCGTCATCCACAGAAGAATTTCTGCGTAACTAATCAAAAGACGCTTTTTGTATCACAGTTAGCATAAATTGCAAATGTATATGATTTGAAAAATAAAAACTCACACACACAAGATGCCTCTTGCAAGAGACAGTTTTCAGTGATGACATTAAGACATCATGACGCCTGACTTTTACATATATTTAATTGGAGGTGATAAAGAGATTCCCTGTTAGAAAAGTTACAGATGACCGAGATTTGACCTTTTACGTGAAGTTCACCTGGAATTTTAAATGCGATTAAGCCATAATCCGCGATTTTTCTCTCAAACATGACACGAAGTGTGCCAAAATGATGACCTATGAGGGGAAAACACGTGAATCTATTCAATGGGCAAGATAATTCTTAATTCTTTCTGGCAATGGCGATGGCTATAGACTTATAATATCTCATTAACCCTACCAGGCATTGGGGGGGGGGGGGGGGGCATTATGGCCTTCATACCAAACTTCCTACCCTGTCTCCGAAACGATAAAAACTAGAGAGCTGACACTCCATGACTTTGCAGCTTAACTTACTGGAGTCATTTTGCACGCAGAGGGTCATGGGTAAATTCAAAATTGCGTCCATCTGGGGTGTTCTCGTCATTTTCATAAAAATTTCTGCTTTTCTGCGTGAAAAAGTTGGTAGAAATATTTTATTTCACATCAGACTACAATAGTAGTATTGCTTAATTTGCCATGCAGTTTTTTGCGAAGAAATGGCATAAAACATGTAGGGGGGGGGGGGCTGAAATGGCCCCCAGGGCTGAACAGGGCCCATGAAGCCCAGGCCAGATAGGGTTAAAGCAATTCTAGCAATGGTCATTTGACATTGTTGGTGGGACTTATATATTACCCATTAAGTATATTCATTGCCCTTCTATCAAGCTGACTGATGCCGTGTCGTAAATTTGGATTGGATAATTTACGATATACGATTTACAACAAAAATGCATAAAACGCTTACTAATTTATTCACCACTGGAGCGCCAACTATAGATTACATAATTGAAATATGCATTTTGATGACTTCCAGAAAAGTAATGCGGGTCGAAATGCTTCGTAGAGGAATCATCTGTAAAAATAAAGCGGTGGTTGCCTTTACTCTCGCGGGTTGAACGACACTTAATAATATGCCTCTAACATTAATCGGCCTCTATATAAGTGTATTGCATGCCTACAGGAACATCTTTATATGCTGAAGATATACGATTACAGGCTCAGGTGAATTCTGGTCCTCCCTGAGAGTATTTCAAGATGAAGAAAACCATCATCATCAGAGTAGAGCATCATGGTTGAATTCAAAATGGCAGGCATGTTGGTAGAACAGAAACGTTGCGTTGGTCTACTATTTTATTATTTTCGTTTGCTTCAACCTACCAAAATGTCCCAATAATATTTTATCACATCAAATAACTATTTCTAATTTAGCGAGCCATTTATTGATAAAAATGCAGAAATAAAAATTATACGAAATTCATTTTTTTTATCCAGCCATTGTAAATCTTTGTTTGTAAGAATCTTAACCAATAAGGTAATCTTGAAAATTTGACCCTGTATTTTGTATCAATTTGTACTAACTAAAATTTTGTGAAAATTAGCGCTCATGTGAGTACAGTTAATGATACCATGGTCAACGATATTGTTCATGTGATACAATGTTAGAATGTTCTTTACAACCTAAATCACATCTACATTGCACGAAATGAACATGGAGTATCAGAGTGCTTATCTGGGTAAGCACGAGGTTCCGTGGTAATCTCGAAATACGAGACCTAGTTTATTAACAGATTTCATAACCTATTTTTGTAGGATGTACCGGTGAAACAGCAGTGTTTGAATGTATCTTATGCATTAAAACTTGTATGTACTATGAGCTATCGAATTTCAGCACGCCGGCCAGGGGGCTTAAAGGCCACTTTTCTTACGCACAACCTGTGTTTATATTTAAGATGAGTATATAGACTGAAATCCAGTTTTGATTATCTATTTGGTAACGACAGAGTGGGCGTAGACCTAGACTTTGACATTGTCTAATATTACTTCAGTTTGGGCCAGTTGGACTCAGTTAGAAAATGTTTATAACGTGTCTGCTCCATGCGTTCATAGGTGAAATGGACAACTCAAATTATTGTAAAATAGATCATAGCTCATCCTTAAATGTATATATTAACAGCAAAATCAAAGTCCCTGTCATAATTAAAGTTATCGATAATATTTCAAATCCTCTTTGGAAAGACACATTATTTTCTTCCTGGAAACAACTGCATGCCAAACTTACCCCAAAATCTTCAGCAGATATTTTGGACCAACCTTAATTTTTCTGGCTCAACAACAGATTAAAACAATCCATTTTTACTACAAATTGGTTCGAAAATGGTAGTAAATAAGTATGTGACCCTGTCGACTTATAAGAGGAATTCTTAGAATGTTTTAGATTAAAAAGAAAATATAGTATCAAAGGTACATTCTTAGATTATACATATCTATTGAAATCATTCCGAAGTACTAGAAGGATATATTGGCAAGACGTTCTCCAGCTACTGACATGCATTTACCAGTTTTAGGAATTGACAGAAATATTTAGTAAGGCAGAGAAGAGGCTGTATAATAATTCATGGTGTACTAAATAACACGGATGGAACAATACAATCAATATCCATAGAAGCATGGAATGAAACCATATGATACACTAAAAATAATGTGCAATCTTACAAATGATAAATAATGTATGACTGGAATATGCAGCAATACTTGTTGAATATCCTGATGCTGATTGCGAAACGATATATTTACATTAACAAATTCAGAAACTCAACCTTCTTCAGAACAATATAGAACAGAGAAGTTCGTAGCAAACATCACTTTCACGACAGAAAAAAATCAATATGACATTATTTTCAGATTCATGTGTGTGTTTATGCAAATGATATTGACGACGAGGAAGTGGATTGTAAATTTTTATGTATCTTTTGTTCATGTTCATTATATTATTGCGTGTGTTTGTAAACGAGTTGGGAAAAGATCATTAAATGCAAAGTTTGGGTTTGGTAAAGCTATATTTCAACTGAAAGAGCTAGTCAAATGATATTCAACTGTATTTTTTGTGTGTTTAATTTAACGCAGAAATAGTTAACAAAATGTTGTGATACCGTCTAATTTACCAAACTCAAGGAAAGCGCCATTGTATTGTCACGTGACCTATTTTAGCCAATAGGAGTAAAAGTACGTTAAACAGCGTGACGTAAGCTTGAGGCAGAACATGTGAAGGCATAATTAAGCTGCCTGTGTTATGGTGGAAATTGCAGTTTCGTTAGTAAAAATTGACAAGAATTACTTTAAATACTAAATAGCTCGTAAACCGTCGATGAGAGAAGCGTGTGCCATACACCATACTAAAATTTCCATGCGGGCTTCTGTCTCCATTTAGTCGCCTATCTCGCGTCTAGAGCTGTTATCATCCCCGCGGCTCTGATATTCCGTATCTGAGCCTTTTGGCTCGAATTGGTAGCCCTGAAAAGCAAACTCAGCTTCCTCGTCGCTTTCACCGCTGGAATGGGAACTACCGCTCGTCGACATGATTTCACTCAATTTACTCTATCTACCCAAATCGATTAGATTACCCGAACAGACAGAAGAGCTCCATGCCTTGATCCTACGTCATATCCGCCTTCTGGATACAGTACAATGGCGGCACTCTGCGAACTGTGATTCCGCGGTTTTAAAATGATTAGCACTCCTTCAAAAATAAATTTAAAAATGAGAAAAATATCTTTTGGGTTCTATTTGATGAGTTGTTTGAATACATATCAAAGGCAATCAAACCCGAACTTTTTCTTTAATAATAAAATATATATATATTAAAATGACTAAAGATGATGGTGAGATAGTGATGATGCAGATATATAAATAAAAAAAATATATTGTGAAGAATAAATAAAAGTAGGTTGTGACTATTTTACATTTCTGTATACAATGGAGTATTGAACTATTATAGTAATATCTAGTTGATTAATAAACATATTTTACTACAAAAAAATCGCTATACTTGCAACATATTATTCGTGTAACATGTTCCAATTAACGAGATCAACTTGTGTCAGTACAATACGTAACAGTGTACAATCAATAAGTTGACTGTTCTGATCAAAATTGTTCTTGGGGTAAAATTGAAGTATCTGAAGTTACCTTACCTGGTGCTGTCCTGTATGTGTCAGGGAGAAAATGTCGATGATATTTCGCCCAGCGTAATCACGTGATAACTGTATTGATCGTTGAACCGTGCACCAGTATCACTCGCACAAAGCTGTCATGTAGACAAAAATACCTGTATCGTAAAATAGGACAAAGTATGCTCAATATTTCTCAATGCAGATACATGTACGCCAATTATATTTTAATGGCTATAGGCGGGTGGTTGGCTTCCTGTTGCTTCGATGCATTTTGCTGAGAGGCAACAGGAACTTAATATTGTGATGTCTAGCACTGTAATATCACTTGTCTTTATTGCACCATGTAAGCGTCCTGTCTGTGTTTTGTGTGCTGTCCTCAGTGTTTAAAGGGTCGATGGAGGGGGTCTGGTTCAATGCTGCTTCAAAGATTTCTTCTTTGAAGTAACAGAAACGCATCTTTGCTGGATGGTGCTTAGTTGGTTCATCGCGATATAGCTGAAATATTGTTGAAAGCGACGTTAAATTCTATTCACTCACTCACTCACTCCTTAATATCTATAGATTGTGATACTTTTGCCAAATTCTCTTCCAGTGCAGTAGACTGGAATAAAATTCAAAAGTTTGGTATTAGTATTGTAAAAAGAGGGTAACTGAAACTGTTGGATATCCAGGAGAGAGATGCATCGCTTGATCGCCATTGTAACGTCAAAATACAAATTAGATGGATTTTGGCAAAGTCATGATTTTTGAAGAGGTATATATCTGTAGATGTTATCCATATGTGATAACCGGTGCATATGTGATAACCGTTGCAAGGTAAGGGTAGTATACCACGCCTTTTCAACCCCATCCCTTTTCCTATTCTAAATCCAAACTTGAGGGGTGGGGTATGGTCCCTCGGATATTTTTTTCATGCTTCCCTCTGGAGATCTAAACATTTCCACGCTATGGAGTGAGGCGCTCTTCTATTGATAGAAGCAACAATCATGTCACATAATCATTTGATGACGTTACAGTGACGTAATAACCCAATGAGCCATTTATTGATTTGTTTGCTCATTTTCAATTTGTTTTATTCAAATTCTGCTTGTACCACTTGACATGGCAGATTCGATTCATGCTCATTGAAGAGGTATTTCTGTGTAGATGTTGCCCAAATGTGATAACAGTTGCAGATCGGTAGCTTCCCTTTACCAAAGACAACCACAATGTTTGTGGTACTTTTGTATGTCGAATACATTCAGAATACAAAGCATGTATTCGAATTGTGGTCGATTGTGGTCAAGGGCACTTTGTCTCCAAGATGAGGAACTGAGGAATACAATCATTTTGGTTCGTTTTGCATTCAGAAAATCAGGAATATTCATTCAATAACCTTCATAATCAAACCACAATCTTTGTATTCAAGATGACGTCACACAATCACGCGATCTCGACGCCAAAATTCAAAGAGCAGACGCTGGAAGCCAAACTCACTGGTGTGCAGACAATTTCATGCCATGTTGATTGGAGGACATTATGAATTATTTTCCTTGCAACTTAAAATCTGTTGACAGGTATGGATATTTGCTCATTTGTTTTAAGTGCCAAGCACCCAAACTTGAGTGTTTCTGCTGTACCCATTTGAAAGGAAATTGGTTTATGAAATGTCCGCTTGCGTAGCAAGGACAACATTACCGCGGGTCCAGTTTCCGTTTTTTCAACAACAACATTTTCGTTGATCATCCAAGATCCTAGGAAATGTGTGAGGCTGGCGTGATCTTTATAAACATGAAATACTTTTGCAGCTATACGAAATTTATAGGAAGTAACGTTTTCATACAATGCAAAAGACGTCATGATCTTGTTGGAAGCCCACAACATCGTCGTTGTTGTTGTTGGGATGGCTTCTTTTCACTATAGATCTATTACTGAGGGAGAGAGAGAGAGAAAACTACACATCCAGCAAAGATACAATTTCTTCAAATCACTTAATGGTATGGATTATCTAAAACCCAGCTAAAGTTGATAGGTTATTCAGTATTTTTTTCTTACTGTAGTTTTCAGAAAGGTCATTTGGCCTATTTAGATTTATACTCTCACACAAAAATTGAAGTTGTTCGATCTTGTGACAAATTTAAGCATAAACCGTATAATGTATACAAAGAAATAGTTAACAAACTTATTCAAACAATATGACCATTGAGCGAGTGTGGTTTAATGTTGCTATATTTCAACAATCTTCACGTCATATCATGACGTTTGGGTCATATCACTTTTCACACCCGGAAACACGTTTCGTGTGCATAACTCCTGTACATCAGATGCAGTACTATCATTATCATTGATTTATTAGTGTAGTTTATTTCAAATAGTGGTCTTCAAACTTAGTTCTCCCAAACAACTTGGCAGAGTGAGAGGAAAATGTTAATAATCCAGTCTGTATCGGAAATAACTTTCCATTTGTATGTTTAAAAATTGTTATTGCATGCATGCCTTGATGATGATTCGCCCTGTAGGCTATATATTTCAATTGCATGTATTGTATTCGGTCATTGTATTCGAAATACATTCCATTAGTAGTCGAATACAATCATGCAATTGGTTCATCGATCTGAAATGTGGTTCTGCATTGTGGTTCATTCGGCTATAAGCCTTCGAATACAAATTTAATTTAAATATTTCGGCCCATATACACACAGTCGGAATACAATCATGTGTTCAAAGACATTCCGAATACAATGAGTCCCAACAGTCTAGCATGAGAACAAATCATAAACATCGTATTCACAATACATTCTGACCAAAAAACTACCACAAAACAATATTATATTCGGAAGACAAATATAACGTATTCGTCTTTGGTAAGGCTTGTGGGTAGTTATGACACACTTTCCGAACCCTACCCCGCCCCCATTTTGGATACAAATATAGGGGTGGGTTATGGTTCCTTGGATATTTTTATTATTCTTTCTGATAAAGGGCTGAAAAAGTACACACACTATATTTAGGTGCTTGTTTATAGAAAACAGTAAACTCAAATTAATATAATCCATTGATGACGTCATAGTGACGTCATAAAACAAAACAAAAACAATCGTGTTTTCGGCCTTGTAGTCTATTTTTAATACACAATCCCTATTTAGTTGATACCACTTTCACAAACGTTTCTTAAAGAGGTATTATTATGTAGTTCCTACCCATACTTCATAATCTTTGAAGTTAGCTTAAGAGTAATTATAGCCCGTTTTATGAAACCTGACATTTAGTAGAGCAATATGGTGGAAATATTGTGCACTTCGAGGTAAAAGCACGAAACTTGGCATAGTAGTAGGCAATGATGACCCGATCAATTTCTGATAAGGATCAACAAACTTTTTTTTCAACATGGCCGCCAAATTCAAGATGGCCGCCATAATGATGGTCAAATACTGAAATTACCTTAGTTCATTGTTTGATTTGTGTCAGAAGCCTAAAACTTGGCATGATGCTAGCTATTGGTGTCTCCCTCATTTTTCATTTAATGTTTTGAGGGCTCGAGGGATGTCCACGTCATCTGTGATGCCATTGATGACGTCATCAATAGGAGTAGTAGCCAAAGTGGGCATTTGGGGGGTGTGAAGGAAGGTATCTGGGGTAGAGATGGTCCATCCTTGGTCCGAATGGGCCGTTGGGTGTGTCAACTTGTAGCTCTCTGTATGTAGACGACGAATGGTATGGTATTTGTTGGAAGTCGCATTGTGCTACGCATGCGCAGTTGGGCAGTAGTAACGAAAGATGTCATTTTGGACGTGAGAAATGACATGTTTGGGCAATCAAGGGACCCATATTTAATCCAAATGGACCGGTTGGGGTATCCTAGTGAAGCTTTCGTGGTGTTGAGTCAGACTGGCGTGTTCTTGATTGGAAGTCGCGCCAATCTGCGCATGGACAGTTGAGATGTAGTAAGTAAAGTGGTCATTCTGGAGGTGCGCATGCGTATATTTGAGCGATTGAGGGACCATTCTGGGTCCGAATTCGTCGTGTGAGGTGTCAAAGTGAAGCCCTTGGTGTGTAGACCACGACTTGAGGGATGTCCACGTCGTATGTGACGTCATCGGCGAGGTCATCAGTAGAAGAGGTAGACAAAGTGGGCATTTTGGGGTGTGAAGGGAAGTTTTTGGGGTAGAGATGGACCATCCGTGGTCCGAATGGACCGTGTTGGGTGTCATCCTGTAGCTGTCTGCTTGTAGACAACGAATGGTATGGTTTTTGGCGGAAGTCGCATTACGCTACACATGCTCAGTTTGGCAGTAGTAACATCAAGGTGTCATTCAGGGCGTGCGTGGGAGTGTGTTCGAGCGATTGAAGGACCATTCTTGGTCCGAATGCGTCGTATGAGGTGTCATTGTGAAGTCCTTGGTGTGTAGATCACGACTTGAGGGATGTGCACGTCATCTGTGACATCATTGGTGATGTCATCAATAGGAGTAGTATCCAAAGTGGGCATTTTGGGCGTGTGAAGGAAGGTGTTTGGGGTAGAGATGGACAATCCGTGGTCCAAATTGCCCGCGAGGCGTGCCCAACCCCCATGTTAAGGCATGGTCGCACTAACGATGGTGAGTGAGTGCGCGCGTGCGCGCGCGTGTGTGTGTGTATGTTTGTGTATGTGTGTGTGAACATCGTGCTTAGTTAGCCGTTTCTCTTTCGGAAGACATGGAGGCTCTGAAGAGCCGTTCTTTTCTGTCGCTGGAAGACAGAACTGTCATAGCCACAGCACCAGGGTCAATAGAACAAATACCATTGCGAGGTCCACGAGCCGTCGCTGGTTCCGGCGTGAGCGCTCGTGGTCCATAGCCCGAGCATCAAGGATGATTTTCATAGTCCAGTATAGTGGTGGGTGATAGCACACCTAGCCATCGAGTCGACTATCGCTTCTGTGAACTCTTCCAGGATCTGGCATCACCCGTCGTTGTCGTTGCCATCTGCAAACATGGACCGAGCAGTGCCCATGAGTGAGTTAACAACGGTCACGTGCTGTAAAATGCGAGTGGCTTAGGGATGGGTCTCCGTCATGGCTCTGCAACAGTTGGAATGGGGGTGTGGGGTCCAGAGGGACGTGTTATATAGGCGATATCACACATGTGCGCTTATACGTAAGTCTACGAGTCCGTGATAAGTACTACTCTGATTGGTTAGTCAAAAAAAAGATCAACAACAAGGATTACAGGTCAATCATTTATTATCCCCTCCATCAGAGCACACCCACGCTGGGGGAGCCGCTATGGGTGTGTTTACTATTCACCTATGTTATTGTCCGTGTCTTGGCCTCATAGTCAGCTGCTCTTCGCAAATCAGAAGTTAATTATGCTGATTTCAGACGGCTCTTGTTCAATCAGAAGCCGACTATGAGAATAAGTATTAGCATAAGTCATGGATGGAACACAAAATGGAACACAAACTGTGGATGTCTTTCGGATTGATGGGATTCAACTGACTGTGGAGTCTGAAGACTCGACCGCAATGCTGGCATTCATGGCTGGGTGCTCTTTGGACCGAACGTTGATGTCACCGTAAATTATCCTTACGACTAAATGACTTCCTGCAGATCGAACATGTATACTCGCCGACAGGATCTTGAAAAGTAGACTCAAGAATGGAGTCAAACGCCACGGCTTCCTCAACCCTCATTCGTGCATGTCCATGAATTACACTTTGGTGAGATCTCAACTGACTGTGTAGTCTGAAGTGGTGTCCACAGTCCCCACATTTGATGCCTGAATTTCTAATGGAGAAACCGTTCATGGCACTGTAAACTATCCAGGCGATTAAATGTATCTCCGCAGGTCTCGCATGTGTACTGGGCAGTAGCATCGTGGATGGTAGACTCATGGTGTTGTAAGTCGTGCAAGCGTGTAAAGGACTTGGATCAACTGGTACACGAGAAGATCGTGGCGTAAGTGGTTGAACGAATGACTGCTGAAAGAGTCAGAACGTTTGCTTTGATAGTGCGCTAGCTGGCGATCTAGTTTTAGCACAACCGGTTTTGACGAAAATTCCGGTGTACCGCCACTTTCATAAACCTTCCCTACAAAAAAACTCCCTTACGTTGTTCTCGCCACCAATCGCCGCATCGCCATCCTGTCCACACCTGAATCATGTATATGTGTGTGTGTGCACATCCCGGTGATTGGGGGCACCTCCACGCGCGCGCGTGTGTGTGTGTGTGTGTGTGTGTGTGTGTGTGTGTGTGTGTGTGTGTAGGAGTGTGCGGGTGTGTGTGTGCGGGCGTGTGTGTGTGTACACGTATAAACGGTAAGATGAGGACCAAAGCTTGAATTCTTACTATGTTTCCGAGGACCGACGTTGCTCCAAGATTCAGAAAGTGGTCCTTGGGCTGTTTTTTCATATTAAAATGGCAGCAATCTTGAATTTTACCGTGAAAGATAAAGTTTATTCGCAGCAGGAATTATTTGCTTGGCTTCAGCACAATACATTAAGTGCACAATACAGACATAATCCTTTACGCATTATATGATGATGTACCACTAATTTGACCATTGGAAAATAATTTTACAGATCTTTCATGAAAACGGACTAGAGCATTAATAACAAGCACCGCTGCAAGTTTCATGACCTCTACTAAAACAATAAACAGTATTATTATCATATATTATATTGGCGGCCATCTTGAATTTAGCGGCCATATTGGAAAAAAATGAGTGGGTCCTTATCTGAAAATGGTCAGGACATCTTTGACTACTATCATGCCAAGTTTCATGCTTTTACCTCAAAGTGCACAATTCGGCTAGTTTTGTGCACGATATTGCTCCACTACTTATCTTTAATCTAAGCCAAATATTTGGTATGCCGGAGTATAAACCACAAGATATTTTCTTTAAGCCTATGTCTAAAGAGCCGAAAAAAAATTACAGTATAGATTGTAATCCTATTCTATTATAAAATGCCAAATACAATGATAAAACTGTCAATTACATCATCGATTATCACCAGAGTGACATATTTGCGTACCATTTTTATTGTATCTTTCATTATAAGTGTGTGTGAGCTGGAGGTGTTATTCACCATTTGGGGGTGAATGAGGACAGTTATATTGAAATGATAATTTCTCATCGATTGAATAATACAAGGTTCTTCGATGCAAAGATATGCCAAACGATGGGAGACGAAGGAAAATTTAACTCATCGTAGTTTTGCGTAAAAATGAGCAATCGACCTATTTTTACTATTTTGTCTCGCCAATTTCTACACGACATGGAACATACGTTGCACTAGAATTGTAATATAAATTCCTGTGCAACATTTATTGTGATGGCTGAGAGAAACTGCACGATAGCGAATATGCACTTTGACGTGTCCACCTCAAATACATACTGGGGACTTGGTAATATCTTGCCCCAACGTGAGAATTGAATATGTGTTTATGAAGAAGCCAGAATCTTGGTGACAGGAGTAGTGGAATGATATCAGCGTGGAAGTTTGGAAGCACAGGTGATGTTCGGGTCAAGTTTTCAACGTAGAGAAATTCAGGTTACTTTGCCAACGCGTTTTGGTGTGGTATTGAATAGGGTACCGCCAGTGGGTGGAAGAGAAACGGAACTGTTGAAGACAAGCGACAGTCACAAAAAATCAAATCTGGAGGCTATTCTGTTCAATCAATAAAATGCGTCTGGCCGGTATGTTAGAAGGAAATCGTTTGTAACCACAATCGCATGGCATGTGATGTAAAATGGATATTAAACTATTTGATCCATTCCGGAATCGACAATTATCAACCGTAATGTTGCGGCTGTATGGTGATTTTAGAATATGACGAGTTTGAGCGTTCAACCAGATTTGATCATATGAAACGAACATATTGATGTCTTCAGTATCAGTATCATTCGAAACGGTTGTCAGTTCACCTTCCATGGAATACTACTTTGCTACGCCTGTGTAGAAGTTTGTTTTATTAGTGTATTGTGAATAAGGACATAGGCGTACATGGCCATCACCATCATCATCGCCATCATTATCACCATCACAAATCTCTAGAACAGGTCATGACTGTATCATGGAAATGTGCAATTATAGGAGTGATGATCCTGGAGTGTTACTAATGCTGGGGCCATTCATCATTTATATACTGGTGTATGATTATTTGAAGAGCTAATACTGGTACAGACTCCAGTTCAAAGGATTTAGCAACATTAAACTTCTGAACAATATTTCCAAACTGCTTGGTCATGCATGTGCCTAAGTCAAATTATTTCATCATAATGGCACACGGGCAGTTATTTAAATGGAATTGAAATAATTTCTGAGCATTGTAATCGATCTAATCCGTCTCTGCACCTGATGATGTAGGCCTACTCCCTGCGCAAACGTTCCACTAGAGATGTTAGCAGGATATATGATACCCCTTTTCGGTAACCATCCCAGTCGAGTATGGTCACAGCCTGTTAATCCAGTTTCAGGTTTGCAGCAATCGAGTATCGGTATTAGGCCGATTGATGAGGACGCCTATTATGAGGTTACCACGTATGCATGGACCCCTTATCATATTCGGTTTTATTCGGACAAAAGGTATACATCCACGTGCGATTCATCATGGCGAATACCATCGTCTACCTTAACACCCATTAAAAAGCTAAATATGAAGCGGCCTTGTCACGCTTTTGATTGACTGAGGCGCTGAGTGACGCACACTGGCATTCTGACATCAGCGCCGGACCCCTGTGACCTAAAGCAAATCCCTTGATTGGCTGACAGAGTGGGCGACGTCATCTATTAATTATTTACGTTCGGCATTGCAGTAAACCCGGGCTCCTGGTGGTAGAAGAGATAGCGGAGAGAATGGCCTTGTAGCGGTGGCGGTACGAATCACCATGTTGGTTTCCTGGATATCTTGCCACCATCAGATTACAAGCGTCGGGTCCGTCATTCATAATTCAGCCGTCGTCCATTAGAGAATATCCGCGTCCATAATCCAAAGACACTATTCCATATTCCATATAACAGTATTAGCACCAAATTAAAAAAGTCAATCATAGTATACATAAACATAGGCTTGTTTCCTGCAAGAGAGAAACAGTTTTCAGTCATGCCGGCAAGACATCATGATGTTCCAAAAATATCAAATCCGATCAGTAGTCTTAATTCATAAAATTCGTTGTAAAGTCGTCAACTAAAGAATGATGTATCTCAGTCAGGCTTTGATTGTGATTGTTCATATGAGTACCATGAGTATCTTGAAGTACATGGGTTCATACGGTCCCTAGCCCCAGGTTAAGCGGAATTAGACACAAGTTACGAAACGTAACGCCATATATCTTGCACGCTACGCTCGTATTTTGCTATCAGCATGCGATATGTATCGCCAAATTTGAGAAACATTGAGTGAAGGCGCTTGGTGGTGTAGCCCTGTTCTATAAGTTTCTGCAACAATGTGTTGTGACGTTGATTAACACTACCTGGCCTGGGGGGTGGGGGGCGAAATGGCTCCTTACCAAACCTTCTGCGCTATCTCCGGAACGACAAAAATGGAGAGCTGAAGCTTCTTGACTTTATAGTTTATCATATTGGAGTCATTTTGAGCCTATTTGCATAACCCCACGAGAAGTGGATCATTGGTAAATTCAAGATGGCGGTCACGTGGGGTACCAGAACAATGATGCTTTCGTCATATTTCTTCACAATTTCTCCTTTTTCGCGCTGTAAAGTGGGCAAAAACTATTTTATTTCACATCACATTAATATTTACTAATTTATCATGCAGGTTTTTGCGGACAAATTGCATAAATAAAAAATCCGGAAAATCCGTCCGAAAAATCGACCCAAAAATGCTGTTTTTGAAAATGACGTCACTGTGACGTCACCAAAGCGGCCAGGACAGGTCACAAAAAGCCTAGCCAAGATAGGGTTAAAATCGTCACATTTAACACACAATCTAGCAAATGCTACTAGGCGTGATATGTATACGCCATATGCAGGTCCCACTGGAATATTACTGTCCAGAAAGGGATAGTATACGATGTCGAACTTGTAATCATCTCTTTTGTCATACAGTCGACTGGAGATAGAGATATAGGTCTAAATATGATGTGCCTGTAGGGTCATCTGAAGTTTTCTTCAAATCCAGTGAAGGTGGATATATATCCTTCACTGTGTCATTTATATAGCGATTATCCACAGCGAGAAGATCGTCTATATAGCGTTTGTTGAATGAGAAGGAACGGGCTTTGAATGGATCGGTTTTTGAAAGCACCTGCATATAGTCATATTCATAAGAGAACAGATATAGGTCAGCCAATAGGGGTGCACAATTAGTACCCATTGGAATCCCTACATGCTATTGATATCTTGTGTTGCCAAATTCCACATAGATATTTTTAACCCTACCTGGCCTGGGGGGGGAGCGGAAAGGGCCGCCCTAGTGAACTTTTCTCTGCTGCTCCGAAACGACAAAATCGAGAAGGCTGAAACTTGGTGACTTTTAAGCTTATCTTATTGGGGTCATTTTAAGCCTATTTTCATATACTCCCGAGCCGCGGATCTTGGGTAAATTCAAAATGGCGGCCATGTGGTATCCGCGAAAGTCGTGTTTTTCAATCTTTTCACTCCATTTCTTCACATTTTCCTTGCCTAAAAGGCATTGAAAGTATTTTATTTAGGCAAAACTAGTTATTCTATATTTTATTTGATTTTTTTCGAGAGAAAAATCGGCACCAAAATGGCCGAAAAATGGCTTCCGGGAATATGACGTCACTATGACGTCATCATGACGGCCATGTTGGATTTTTTTACATTTCCTGGTAGAGCTTGAACCAAAGATACTGTGTGGTAAGTTTCAGCGCTCTAGCCTTAGGGGTAGAGAAAATATATATGGGGCACTTTCCGCCTCCCCCCCCCCCAGGCTGCGATACACCCCAAATCGCCCAGGCCAGATAGGGTTAATGAGAAATTCAAGCAACTCTATAAACAAAGAAACGTCCCATGAATGATATCTCTTGTATGTGGTAGAGTTAAAGAATGCTTAGTGGCTTCTGACATTAATATATCTACGATCAGTTTTCTTGAACACAGATACTATTAATGAACTTAGACGGTCCTGACGAGGGATTGTAGTATAGAGAGTCGAGAAATCCCATGTGGATACATGTCTGTACGGTATGTGACCTTTAGCATCAAGTTCTTTCGTAAGACATTTTGAGTTTTTCAATATCCACATACATTCAACGCCAGAATTTTTAGAAATAGTAGCGGAATACCTTTCCCAAAATGCTTTTACCTCCTGAAGGGCCCTCGTGAACAGGATTGAAAGAGGCTTGGTGGTGCCGCTTCTAGAACCAGTTATGAATCTAGCTTTGTATGGTGATTTATGCATTTTGGGAGTCCAGTATACTTTTGGTAATCGTTATGTTTGGTTGGAAGACAAATACCTCTTTCCCTGAAAAATGTTTTGTGATTGTTAAATAAATCTTCCCGGGTAAATGCTGTTTGAGAGTAAGTTAACGCATTTGATGACGATATGTTTACACTCAATTCTTCAGCCAGCACCTGGTAATAGTAATATTTACATGCAAATATTATATTATTTGGACCTTTGCTGGGACTATGACGAAATAACTCTGGAGATTTGCTAGAACTTCTTGCGAATTGGGACGTCTCAGTATTTGTCTTGCTTGGGGAAGGGTGCTTCTGTCAATATGGCGGATTGTTTCAACGACCTTGCTCTTGGTGAGGTCCAGCCAATCAGCGAGCACTGTAGGTTCAACTTTTTCTCGCTTAGACCAATCAATAACGTACTGTTCCAAAGCAGACAGGACTATCTTCTGGTCGGCCTTCAGATTTATATTTCTCGGTATTTAGGTCCCTTCATTAGGAGTAATCTTAGGTCCTTATCACTCACCACATCAAGGTCACCAGTCAGATGATTGACGATTCACAATCACAACTATAGCCCCCCTAACGTATATACGTTCCAGTCAAACTCCTTGACAGCATTAGAGTAATTGAATATTTTGGTGGCTATATATTTAGTACATTTATATGAAATGCAAGGAGGTTCTGTGAACTTAAAATAGTGTGGCACAGTGTTGCGTACCTCTCAATCATTCAAGATTCGAGGTAAATTAGTAATGTCCAGTCCTTTATCTAAGTAGTTGAGTTTCAAGAAAAGCCGATCTTGGGATGTTTCAATTATGTTCACTGGACGATACAACCGAAAATACGCTATATCTTGGCATACTTTAGTGATTTTGGGTGGTATTATATTTCCTGAAGACGCAGATTGTTGTATATCTCTGGCTATATGATTTAAAGCTCTCAGAAGCAACGCATACATAACTGTACGTAAGCTATGTGCACTATTGGGTGTGTTAGTTAAACCCACTAAGTAATTTAAATTGATATGATCGTGAATCATCGCAATATTAAACTTTCTCCAACCATGGCTGCGATGTCTCCGCTGATGGGGCTTAAATAGCTGGGTAATATTTGATATATGAGCAGTGTGACTAACGTCACAGGACCTACGAAGTAGGGTAAGTATTAGGGCTCCGACGCGAACTGAACTCTTGGAAATCCCCGCCCCCAGTTGAAATCCTGCCTATATTAAGATCCGAATCACAAGTGATTTTCATCAAAAATCACCAGAAATTTTCATCCAAAGTAGGTCAGCTCAGAACTTGTTGGTAACAGTCTTCATTCCAAAAATAAATAACGATCGCCGATTTAATTTTACAATTTTTTAACTAAAGGAAACAGATTGAATAATAAAAAGTTCAGTAGATTTCAGGCTTTACGTGTGAAAATACATGTACATCTCTTTAATGGTTTTCAGTGTCCTTGTCCAGGACCAAAACAAGTTTTTGAATCGCATTATTTCCCCAACAATTTACAACAAATTCTTATATATAGTCCTATAGTAGAAAGCTAGCATTTATGTAGTTTACGGTACGTCAACTCAATTCAACAAAACCATCACCTCTCAGCACAAGATACTAATGATTCTATGTCATTCTCCTGAGCATGACCGGTACAAAGACGAATAAATAGCATCTCTACATCACGTTGTTATCTAGATATATGGGACAACACATTTTGGGTATCGGCAATCTGATGAATGTAGAATTTGAGGAGTGTACTTAGCATCTTAAACACAGCATCTTAATACTGTCAAACATATCTGTTTAATTTCATTTCCCGTAATATAGCAGTTACTAGTAATCAAAACATAATAAATTAATAAAGACGTCAACATGTGAACTCATAGAATCCGCACTGTCGATGGTTTAATGTGATACCGGTACCATCAGCTACACTGCTGTGACCTCTAGCTCTCAAAACAATTACGGATGGCATATCCCACCGTTTTGTACTGTGTTATATATGCAGTGAAACCACAGGCGGCTGGGACAATCTATATGCCGGCGCCATATTGAAGGTACGTATAAAAAGAGAACAGGCTGGAACACTGTTCAAGGCTTCTCGCCAAACGGGCGTAAATAAAGCTTTATATTCTCCAAAAACTACACCACCTTTCCCCTAGGACACCCAGCGATGCTCATGCACACTCGGGTCGTCAACACCAGGTGCTTTATCCGAGTTTTAGCCGTCAATTCAAAATCAACCCATTGAGACAATGACCCAGTTTACATACGAATCGCCATTCCTCGGTCCTTTCCGCCTCCGCTCCGACCAACTCGAGTTGGAAATCCCCTACGCGTCAGCCGGAGCACGTGACATTGGGAGACATTGAGAGAAACAAGCGTGTTATTCAAACAGCCGTGCGTGCCCGATCATTTTTTTTGCAATTGTAGACGAGGCAATGGATAGTTCTGCTGGAATCAGTGTATGGTGAGTGTCTTAAGCTCTCGGTTTTTGCCCGAAATCCGTTTTTTTTTGTCGAAACTTGGTAAAAATTCCGTTTCTTGGGAATTTACATTCTGTTCCGGTGTTACCAGAAGAGTGATACTTGCGACTAAATCGTTATTTGAGCATTTAAAATGCATATTTTACCTTATTTTAATAAGTATTTGTTAATATTTAGACCTTCAGATGGCATAATATCTCTGTTCTTTGTAAAACTGTTCAGCTTGGCTCAAGTTTGTGATCGATCAGCCGTCGGCAGATTCGTTGCTAAGGGCAACGGGATCGAAACAAACATAAGGGGAATAACTCTGCTGGGCAAATGGGCAAAACATCTTTTTGGATAGCTACCCCTTATAAAAAAAATTTCTGAGGTTCTCCAGCTATTATATATTAATGTTTATAGTTTAAAAAGAATATAAATACAGGATGACTATTGTCAGCTTCCATTGCCATTGAATTTATTCATTTGTTTCATTCATGATTTGATAGATTTCTGTAAAAAAAATGCTCAATTTACTTCTAGCTTTTTTTTCTTTTCCCTTTATTTAGTTATATCCAACAAATATCATCATATTATAGGTCTCCATGCCATGGTTGGGTTGCTAAAATATAGAATTTTCCCATGTGTATCCATGGATTTTTTCTATGTGTATCCAATGTTCAAATTAGTGAAGGGGATATCCAAAAATCGCAGATTTTGGGCTTGCGTGCTTTATTCACGACTCCTAATTATGCTTCTCTTGGGTCTTGAACATTGGTATTTTACGTCTTGAATTTGTAAGGAAAAGGTATGGAATTTTTTGTCTCAAAGTTGTACTATGAAACAGGTTATACTTGAAAAAAAGCCCCAAAAATGCATTGGTTTGCCAATCATATTTTTTTATTTCATTAGCCAGAAATTGGTTCAAATGTATCTTCAGCCATCTGACCCACTTACATCACTGCAATATACCCCTGGGATCATAATCACAAATCACAGGGGGCTGGAACAGTCTATATGCCGGCGCCAGATTGAACGTATATGGCGCCGGCATATAGATTGTTCCAGCCGCCTGTGTCACAAATGCAGCAGAATTTAGCTCTGCAGCAAACTTACATGTATTTTGCCAGTGTGTGTGTCGGGGGATCTTTTTAAGATTAATTAACCTGTCCATCTACAGTAGCACCTGTTCACATTCAACAGAGGAGATCCAGCTGATGCATTCGGCATGCTCTCTTATGTTGTCTGGTACATGTATATGAACCAAAATTTTATCAACATGAAAAAAGTCACACATAGATCAAGCTTGTGTAAGTGAAACAATTAGAGGATTACCTTGAACAATAAAATACATGTATATTCTACATAATACATATACAATCAAAGATAGCTACATGAGTTTTGAACTGTCCACAGCCAGATACCAGGGGGACCATGTATTTTGTCAAAAACTTGGTAGTTGTATCTTCAGCATTATAAACCTCTACCTTTCTTAAACAGGTCTAGGAAAAATATCTTTACTCCATGCACTGCCCCAAGGTGAAAGCTCCATGGCCAATAATTCAACCACCCTGTCAACAGTTTATCACCTCCAAATTAACCTCAAATTCACTCAAATACATGGATATTAGATCATCCCTCCCCAATGCAAAAAACAAATTACATTGCTAGGTCCTATTTTTATATCATTTCATCAACTTTTCAGTCTGTCTGATAAATTTGATCACCCCAATATTTTGGGCAGGGAAGTGCACTTCCTGTGATTGATTGATTGAAATCACTCAGCAGTCCATCCTCATATGACTGGTAAGTTATTACTTAGAATGATACAATGATTAATAAATATACCCTCCCCCGAACTCCTTCAGGGTGTGTGGTGTGTAATAGTTATTAATTATTGTATTATCCAAAGTAATAACTGCCAATCCAGATTTGGATGAGCACTTTTGAGAGTTAGATCACAATAAATATATTTTTTTCTATATTTAACAGGCTTCAGAGCACATGTGTTCCAGAACTACATGGAATTATACATGTGGATGAGTTGTACAATAAGTATATGCAAGACATAGGGGTTCATCTGGAGATGGAAAAGCCTGTAGGAAAAGTTTACCTTGGTTGGCTAGTCAAGAAACTTTTCCCCAGAGTTTTGAATGTTCAGGTGCGAGTCAACAAAAAAAAAGTCAGAGCCTACAGAGGAATCGCATTAAAATCCAGTCCCGACAAGGAGAACAATCTTCCATTGGAACTTAGTGCAATAGGCAACTCAGAAGAAGTCAGAAGACTTGGTTTCTTTGCATTGCCAAACAACACACCTACAAATGTCACTCTTGGATATCACCATCCGGTCAAAGTGAACAGAATACCTGTTTTAACGGAGGTAGATGTGGATCTCTCCGGCAAGGTCAATATAAATATCAGTTGGTATTGGCATGGTTGTCAGCCTCACAACAGCCCAAATCTTGACATTACTATCCATTGTCACTCAATTATCCTTATGCTCTGGATATTCTGAGGACTATTCTGCTGGGAGTGTCAGTGATAATGTTACCAAAGAAAAATGGATGAATGATGCATCAGAATGGACTGTTTACCGGTCAGTCAATTGTGACAGATTTCTGTCACCATCATCAGTGAAGTCTCAGTGCCACAAATGTTTGCGTCAACATGGCTACTATACTCACCGTTCTCGATCGGAATCTAAGCCAGCTGACAGAGATGATCCTGAAAACTCTACATCACAGAATGCCACATGCAGACAGGCGTCACCCTCAGGAGATTCCATATCAGCTCCCCCTTCTCCAGAAGATGTCTCATCCGAGATATCCTCACTGATAGATGAGCTGTTCCCCGGTCTAGGAGATACCAATGATGGCCTGAAAATGTTGATAGAGTCCCAAATGGTTAACTTACATCAACTGGAAAAGCGATAACACAGGTGGAATCCTAGGTACATCTATTGATACTCATAATTATGTATCAAGATAGCTTATAAAAATATACAACCACTTCAAATATACAAACCACTTCAAGGGTGCCAATATTTGTTTTCACCTAAGACCTTACATTCTGTCATATGCTTATTCTCACAGATGACATGTCAAAAAATAATATATGAACAAGCTAAGTACATGTAGCTAGCAGGTCCCCCGCCAGCCATACTGTATGAAAACACATGTTGCCTTTACTAGTGTGTTGTTCTCGACAAGGGTCTTTAGTGAAGTAGACAACCTGGCCGGTGTATGAGTGACGATCCTAACTGAAGGACTCCCATAAGACAGCATTGTGCCAAATTTATATCTCTATTTGTCCCTAAGATATTGTGTTCACAAGCTAGGGGATTGTCACCAGTATTCACATTTTGACCTCTGAAGGCACTCACTCACTCAGTCCTGGCCATTGCCATGAAGGTCACAGTCCTGAGTGAGCTTGATTAAGATCTCTTAAGACAGCAATTTGTGCCAAATACATGTATCAAGACTCCAGTGAATCTATATGTTATTGAGATATGGCATTCACACCATTGTTCACATTTTGATCTGTTTGACCCAAATAAAAGGGTTTCATATCGCTTCTGATTGAACATGACCTAGAGGCTCTCATGAGATGGCATTGTGCCAAATATCGATGACTGATCTATTTAGACATCAGATATTGTGTTCACAAGTGACTGTCGCCAGTATGAAACATTTATAAATAATGTTGGTGTTTGTTATCAAATCAAACCTGTTATCACTTAAATGCCAATATCCTCCATTTGGAGATCTCCTGCAAACAAAATTATCTCCCTTGATCGCTGCGTCGATCGTCCGCCAGGTGGCGTGCACTCCGCGTATGTCCATCACACTTTTCCCATGTTGAGCAAGACCTGTTTTGAGTCAAGGCCGAGCAAAGAGGGGAGGATGGGTTGGGCAAATCAACGTTGATAACAGGTTTGATTTGATAACAAACACCAACATTATTTATAAATGTTTCATGTTTGTGTCTCAAATCTTCACCTGTTATCACTTAAATGCCAGACTCCCAACAGAGGAGGTTGGGTAGCCGGCCTTGTGACTTGCTTTTGGATTAAGCGGAGCACGCCTTGTTCTGATTTTGTAAATCTAATATGCCTAGTAATATCCTGATAATTCCCGTGTCGTATAGAGGCGTAGGGAGTTCGAGGTATTACAAGTAATGCGGCGAGAGGTGGACTCTGTTCCTACCCTTTGCTCGCATACTTGGCTAGATAATCAGATGCCATCGTGATGCCTTGAAGTCCCCTCGTCTCCGGTATGGTCTGTCCTCTATGCTTGTGGAATTGTTGGGATCTTGCTTGCTTGAGCGGCGCCCCCCCCCCCTTTTTTGATAGGAGTGGTAGACTATACCCTGGGCTGTAGCTATAGGTCCAGTGTAGTCATCCTATCTGTCTGTACAGACATGTCTGAAGATAGCAATCAGCATGAGTTGAATTGATCGTCCAAGCGCAGGTGTCAACAGTATCGTTCAACGATAAGTTTTCCCCAAAGTGGCCCGGACGTCACACTGGCTCTAATCTTGTGAGACGATGTCTCCATAAAGGAGAAGGAGCGTTGATGGCGAGTTGGTTAAACCAGTCGGCAGTCTTCTTCAACCCAGACGGTGATCATGAACTAGTGATGTCCGCTGATGGGTCTGTTAGAAGTGATGAGAGAAGAAGATAGCTGGAACCCCTTGTCGGTTCTATAAAGAGTGCTCCAGGCCTCTGGCTGGATATAAAAAACCTCTTCTCCTCCAGCAGGTACACGAAATCTGTTAGCGCTGGATTCTGGTACAGTCTTTGGACGTCTGGTCCCTGACGTGTGGAATCGTTCTAAATGACGAAATCCGGGATGGGATGAAAGGATCTGGTTGACCAGTCTGTCATCCCTGTCAAGGAGCTAGGTTCTCCTGCGCAATGCTCTGATTGCGTAATGAAGACTGTCATGGAGCTGTCTTGCAGGACAGGATCTTGACTACAGTTGGTAGAACTGGTTTGAATGGCAGGCGTAAGAATGCCCTAGTACCACCTCCAGGTCTCCTTGGGTGGTAATTGATGTGTTCGGCGAGACTGTAAGGTGAAGACCATGGGAAGCCGAAATGCTGGAATGTAGTCGATTCCGTGGGTGAACTTGACAACCCTGGATGATGCTGAGTGATACCCCTGTGTACTGCTTGACTGAGATTCCCTGTCCTGATACAGATGCAGAAGGAAAAACCAGCTGTTGCTGGAACAGAAACAGTGTTGGCCACAGGTCCTCTACTATAGTACATTCTCCGGGCTTGATGCGACTGTACAGTAAATAGTAGCTTGCTGCTGTCATTGTCTGTACAATTGGTCCTGGAGAAAAAACTCTGGTCTGCAAGTGAATTCTGGATCGTAGCAGACGTGGGGGTTCGGCCGTTGCGGGTCCCGGTGCCTCCGTAGAAAAGTGATCTTCCGGTTGTAGTACCCTGTAGGACTTGGAGGAAGCTGTCAGCGGTAACCCTGAAGTGATGTGAAACACATGGTGTTGTGACATGGTATTGCTGATACCGTGCTGCTAGGACCAGTGTTGATGTTTCTAGAAGACAGTGGCTGGGATCTTGCTCCCCCCCAAACTTGACGCAACTGACGACCGTACTGAACGTTCGTAATCAATGCTTATGTGTTGTACAACCGCAACCTCCAAGGGGGGACCGCCTTCTTAGCGTAGATGTCCCTAAGGAAGATGATGCGTTGCTTGTCTGTCGTGGTATCCATGTGTCGGCTATCTGTTGCCGGACTAATGGACCCCTCTAAGCTGTGAATTCCGCATCGGTGAATGTGAACTTCTCTGTGCTCGGTTGAAACTGGATCCGGCATCTCTGGAAGAGGGGTGAAGGTGTTCCGGGACGAGCATCCTTAGATTGCTTGTTCTTGCCCTCAGGTGCAGTTGTAGTTGAGAAACTGTAATGAGGAGTACCTGGAGCTAGCCAAAACTGTGCTAGGTCCTGGGTGAGTAGTGCCACTTGAATGTAGCCATTCTACATAATCCGTGGGGTCCCTGGAAATATCCCTGGACCGCCGTGATCATCGAGCCTGTAGTGTCGAATATGCTCAGTAGGTGTCCGGCTCCGTCGTCTGGTCCGGTCTCTACTGTCATCCTGCTGAATGCTGGAGTCCCAGGTCTGTTCCGGAGTCCTAATTCGCATTTCGGATTAGAGATGACTTTATCCTCGTGTCCTATTCCAGTGTCCGAGTTCATGTTGACTTGGCCTTGGAAGGAACCTCACTCTGAAACCAGGCTTGCCCACTGTAGACTGGATGTCTCACCCCAAAGAAAAACGGGTTAAGTCAAGCCCGACTAACCGTTTTCCCCGAAATTAGATTCCCTTGATCATGATCTCGGGTGTAGGTGGAGTCCTAGATTATCCGATGAAGAGTAGGATCCGGCTCTAGAAGACGGAGGATGATCGTCAGATGAAGTGTCGGGACTTGGAGTAGACCTCACGTAAGGACTGACCTCTTCGACGAAAACTTGCCAAAGAGTGACGCTGATCTTCTATATCATCAGGGTCGACCGTTCTACAATCAGGTGAGTGAAGACTCGAAGCTTGGGAAGGATGAAAGGATGACTAGTGGTTTGAAGGTGAAGCTGAGAACCATCAATTCTGACTAACGAGGTTGCCCCTGTCCCGGTCGGAAGATTCCCTCTTTACCTTGGAACTGTCCTTTCTTGTAAGGGCGAACACTACTCTGAGCATCTAGCTTGGGTTGCCCGAGTTCTGACAGGCGAACGTCCGTGGCGACCTCCTCTGTTAAGAGTCGATAAAGGCGCTGAGGAAATCCATCTTGGACCGTGAGAAGGTCAAGGATCCATCTTTATGCTTCACGTCTGGATCCTGAATCACCTTGGAAATAGCCGTCAGGAACCAATCATAGTATGATGTAATTCTGTGTAGTGTCAGCGTCGTGTCTTCCACAGCACAGGTCTGCTTCTGTTGAAGTACCACCGCTGGTGTCTTCGTGAAGTTCAATAGTCTGTCAAGATTCGGGTCAGACTTCGGGCCTTGAACGGTAGATTGTCTCCGTGAAGAGTGTAAGTCTTGTAAGGACCGGACTTCTGGAGAGATGACGAAGTCTTCAACTGTCGATCCAGTGACGTCGTATAGGTTGGTTGATGCCGGAGATGGTGAGCAGGTTAGCGCAGCTTCCTCCTCAGAAGGCTTGTTTAAACCGTAAAGAGATGCCGCTGTAAGTTTCTCCGTTTCCGGGCGGGGTCATCAGGCTGCTTGTCATCGCCGACCACCGGTCTGGGCATCTCTGGAACCGACGTCTCTCCCGCCGCTATCCTGACTTTGAAGGGTAGCATGTCTTTATTCTTGTCTTCTACCTATGCCTGACGGCAAGGAGTTGAATCTGTATGACATGAGGATGCCGAGGAAGTGGAACGTCGTGCGTGATCCTCATAGTCCGAGCCTGAGTCTGCGTCGCTAGAAGAATGGGGTCGTGTCATCTCACGGGTCTCCGATGAAGGAACCTCTACCCCGGTAAGGGGTTGTGTAGCCGGGAGATGACTGTGCTTCTTGACCAGGCTTGCCTTGGAAGGTACCCCTGGAGCAGAAATCTGTTCCTTGGGTGCAGATCCGGAATGGTGATCCACGGGTCCCTGTTCATCTCTGGACTTCCGTTTATCCCGATGCTCCGGACTACGGTGATGGTGGGTAGATGTCCGCTCCTCGTCATCTATGCGTCCTGCTTGTTGACGGGAAACCGGTGAACGGCTTCTCCCTCGTCTGGTGTAAGGTCGCTCCGGAGTATGGTCCCTGTAGTGACGACTCCGGTAGACTGGACTGGGTGAAGGGGTCCGACGCCTAGGACGGTCCCTCTCCCGATGATGACGTTCAGGATAGGAATCTCGGCGTTGTAATGGTGTACGACTTCGTCTACGAGATCTGCTTGCCGTAGTACCGGGGTACGGCTCCGTTGTACGGGTCCAAGCTGAAGTAGAGGCCGGCTCACGGCGTTCCGGCTGAGTCCGTTCCTCATAAGTCCGTGTCCTCTTGGATGTGGAGTCCCGGTGATCTGTATAAGTCCGTTCTGCTTGAGTCCGTGACTTCTCAGATGTAGACTCTCGGTGTGCTGGATAAGTGGTCTGGATAGAGTCGTGTAGTCTCTCGCTCCGAGGTACGGCTCTCTGGATAGGGCCGTGATGTGCTCTGTATAGGGCCGTTATCCGACTCTCGGCATTCCGTATAGGGCCGTGACTTCTCCGAGCTATGGTCCCGGCGAGCTGTGCTTGTGCCGGGGTACCGCTATGGTGATGGAGTCCGTGGTCTTGATTCCCGGACTGCCTTCTCCGCCGTGTCCGTCTGTGTCTCCGGGGTACGGCGATTCTTGATCGGATCCCTGTCAGAAGACTGTTCTTCCCTGGGTCGTGGAGACTTGGATGAACGGGAGCTGTTATCCGAGGGCTCTCCTTGATCCGTGGATGTGACGCGGCTGTCCAGTAGAGTCCGTATCAGCACTTTTGACAGTGCAGTAGACTTGGGCTTGACTGGTCTGCACTTTGCCTCTGAAGGTATCGTCGACTGTAAGACTGTCCGTGATCTGGTTGCGCCAGGGTACGGCTTCGAACTCTGGGTCCGTCCATGTCATGGCCCAGAAAGTTCACCAGTTGCCGGGTCTGTGCATCGGTATCGGAGTATCGCATCGGTATCGGAGTATCGCCGATCTGTAAAATCTTGAATTCTCTCGGTATCCCGGTAGTCCCTGTAGGCTCTTGGCTTGACGGGGTCTCGGAGTTCTGCATTGGGCCGTGATTTCTCAGCCATGGTCCCGTATGCTGATCTAAAGTCCGTGGCCTCTAGGTATGGACTCCCGGTGAGACGTGGACTCTCGGCGTACTGGATAAGTCCGTTCTTCATAGGTCCGTGTCGTTCTCTGTTCTGGGGTACGGCTCCGGACTGTAGTCCCGTCTCTGGAAGGAACCTCTCTCTCCGATGGTCGGGTCCGAGGTGCTGTGCAGTCGGAGTCCCGGCGCTCTGTGGTGTCGAGGTCCCGTTCCGGTGATCGAATCCGTCTCTAGACTTCCCTTGGTAGTCCCGGTCTGTGCTCCGGACTGTAGACTTGTCCACCGTTCCAGCTTGTAGCCCCAGGGTACGGCTCTTTGCCGGGTCCCGGTTCTATACCAGGTCCCGGCTAGAAGACTTGTCTTTCTTGAGTTGCGGAGGCTTGGGTGAACGGGAAACTGTTATCCGAGGTCTGCCCAGATCCGTGGTTGTAACGGCTCCGGTATAGAGTCCGTGACATCATCTTCTCCGGTGAACTTGAATTAGGCCGTGTCTTGGGTGTGTAACTTGTTCACCATCTTGAAATGTAGCTCCAGGGTACTGCTCTTCGCCGGTTCCCGGTTAGTAGACGTGTCCTTCTCGAAGACCTGTCTTCTTTCCGTCTTGCTGACGAACTTGAACTGGACCGTGGAGCTGTGATCTGTTCTGTTTCACGGGACTGTTGTGAAGATTCCACTGGCAACAGTATCGTTCAACGATAAGTTGCTGGTAGGAAAACTTCGTTTACAGCCAAGTCGTTGAAGAAGGCCTGAATAGCTTGCTTCTCAGCTGGACATCTTGCCAGGTCAGTGGCCGCTCTCCAGAGTTGACTGCGTCGCCATAGGGTAGCTATGCCAGGTCACGTCGTCCCAGTCTGCACATTCACGGCATGTCACTTGACTGTAAACACACCTGTGCCCTGCACTTGAAAACAAAGAAAATGCAAGTCTTTAACTGGTTAAAACTGACGACATGATTCGTTTTTATATAATCTTTATAGCTGGGCGACTACGTTGGTTCATAATGAACTCACGGGAGAAAAAAATAACCCTAGAGTGCGTCTATAACAATCCAAAAGTTACTGTTTACAGGAGCTCTTTCAAAACAGGTCTTGTTACCAAGACTGCAAAGGAAAAGAGTGATGGACATGCGCGGAGTGCACGCCACCTGGCGGACGATCGACGCAGCGATCAAGGGAGATAATTTTGTTTGCAGGAGATCTCCAAATGGAGGATATTGGCATTTAAGTGATAACAGGTGAAGATTTGAGACACAAACATCCACATTTTGAACTCTGTGACCTTTGGAAATGAGTCGAGGTCAGAACAGCACTTAATGTGGCGGGGGACAATTATTTATGTCCATGCACATGTACCCATCTATTTAACAAAAGTGATACCTATCCACAGGATTATAAGACTATGTATGTTGTTGTGGGGAAGAAGCCCAAGAGCTTATGATGACCTTTGTTCAAGTGGTTTCTTGCTTCTGCCAACTGCCAGACTACTGAGGTATTATAAGAACTGTGTTGAACAGAAGGCAGGGATACAAGAAAGGATGCTTCTGTGGATGAAGGCTGAGGCTGACAGACTTTCGTTATCAGATGTGGCAAGATAAGGGGGACTTTTATTGGATGATATGTCCATACAGGTTATCACATTTTGTACAGGACAAACTCTAAAATGACAGTGATATGAAGTATATGGATACATATACATGTAGGCCCTGATATAACTGCCAAATAAAATTAATTGCTGCATACAAACATGGCTGAGTATATAAAAACATCCGAAGACCATGTATGTACGTATGATGCTCTACCTAAATAAACTGACTCACTAAAGCTTCCTGGCCTCATTTTGTCCTGAAAACAGGGCAAAGACAAACCAAGGTCACACAGCCTCAGTGAGCCACGGTACCGTATGTTTGGAAGAGTATCAAACTTACATTCAGGGTTTTGCAATGATGTGCTCTTAGAGAATTGTGTCATCTACTTAAATCAATGGAAATACACACTACATGTAATGTAGAACAACATTTCACCATGATTTCAATGATAATGTTTACTACCGACCAGTATAAGCTTAGTGCATTTAGATAACAGCTGCTAAACTTTGCAGGAAGACCTCCATATGGCAAACAGAAATGGAAATTTTGAACTGCAAGGGTTCTCCAACCTTGGGCCAGTCAGTGACGCAATGGATGTTCTGAGATCTGGTGAGACTGCTTACATGTTCATGTGCGATGTACACCTCACTATAATGTATTCTCCAGAATGATTCTTAACAAGATACCGAGATGGTCAAGCAAATAAAACAAATACATTTTCAACATGTTCAAGCGAGCAGCACAACATGTAGGTACAATTTTGTTAAGAAGGGGGGTGAGGTGGGGGGGGAGGCAATACATGTACAAAAACTACAATGTAGAAAGAACAATGGTTTTCAGCACTGATAACCCATTTGTGTTGTTCTTGGTTTCATCAAAGACAATACCTGTATTTCATTCAGGCTAACCAGAACCGACATCCTTTTTCTTTTCATAGGAAATCATGAAGCAAAGCTAGCAAGTGATGTCCTGCAGCTTGTTTTCCTTGGAGACACTGACTTCCGGTTCCCATTTGCCCACATATGTTTTACATAGTTTGGGTAGCGATAGGCGCCCTCCGAGATTTCACTTTTAGAGTAAGTGGACTGTGAATTGGCTCTGAACTACAATATGCCCAATAATTCCAATCGCAAAATGGAGATCTACATTGAAAAGAGAACCGTACAGAATAAGTTTCTATTCAACATACAATCTTCTCAGATATGTATATAATTGATGAAATCATACTAAAGATAATTTTATGATATTCACTCCATACGCTGGCCATCATGTATATTATCGATATCGCATCTACATGTATGCAATGATACATGTATATTTGTTGTCCCAACAGATCAACTACATCAGCATGGATGGGGCCAGTACAAATCGATCACTGATGAAAATGCATTTTGAAGACAGCACCGTTGATGCCATGAGAAGACAGAAGTTCACTGTGAGAAATGTGATGCCACCAAACCAGAGTATTGTGTTTTTGATGGATCCTTCTGTGAGTTATGACCCCAGCTATACCACACTCAGTGAAGCATTTTTCAACCAGTGTAAATAACACATCAGTTCTTATAGGAAGATGCAGGCAATGGTACATGTACCCTTCTTTAGCAGTAATAGCTGAGCCACATTTAATAATCTGGAGGATAGAAAATTAAAAGTACATATCTCTAATTCAACACAAAAAAAAACACAAGCTACGCGAGTTTTCATCAAGCATGCGTCAGTAGAATTACATGTAGTTCAATTATCTTGAAGTTTCAATGTGTGTTGGTAATAATTGTTTAGCACACCTTCAAGAAAATCCGTAACAACTTGCTGAAAAGTGGTGAGGGTGAGAATCACAAGAGAAACTTACTCATGAATGACAAGATGATTCACTGGAAAATGTGGATAGCAGCGTACAATTGGGATAAGGCAACCAACTCGATGAGGATTCATCAAAGGCTCACTGATGACCACCTGTTCCCTGACAATTCGATGAAAATGAGAAATCCTTTAGCCGAACAAGTCCTTGATTTGGATATGCTGTACCTGATGCAGGTATATACATGTTCTACTGATGCAAGTGGCATGATATCTTCATCAGCTTCCTTGTCCAAATATTTTCACTTGAATGCTTTTGGTAAAGTGAATTGATAACTGCATATTCATTTATCAGATTAATCACAGATGCTATTAAAGCTGCTCAGATCTGATACATGAAGCAGCGCGATTGAGAATAGGCCTTCACAGATTTGCTAAAACCTGCACAATTACCTCCCTTGGCTGAATTTTGTTATTGACCATGTGACATATAACCTGGATTGGTTTGGGAAAAATGCATAAAAACGGGCTCGAACGCTAAACTGTGTACAAATTATGAGCTAAAATTTTAGTATGTTTAGGAGAGTGTGATCCGTCAAATCATACTAAAGTTTCATGTTTTTTGCTCGATTGGTTTTTGATAAAATAATGAAAAACAAATTTGCTCCATCTGTCCAATAGAGTCAGGCGAACTTCAGCCAAGGGAGGTAACTATGTACAGGTGTTTGCAACTCTGTTTAGGCCTGTATGACACAAACAGAGCATGCTTGTAATCGGTCCATGTAACACTTGAACATTCAGCTTTCCATCTGTCAAAATAGTAAGTAGAAAGATGGAAAGCGCTAGATTACTCCCGTGTTCGGGCTTTGCATCTCGCAAAATAGAAAGCAGAAAGATGGCAAACTCTACATCACTCCCTTATTGCAGCTTTCCAAAATGAATTTATGACATATATGGGGAACACAAGAGCAATACTTTGTTACAATTGATCTAGTTTCTCCCAACGTTTCAACATTTGCTTTTACGACACGACCAGACATGTTAGATTGTTGGTACAGAGTGCACCGACGTTCCAGATAAATTTTAACAAATTTATCACTCTCGTCCTGTGTGTAATAAATATGTTTTGGAAAGCTGGACTGCAGGATTGATGCCGAGCTTCCCATCTTTCTACATTCAATTTCGGGACATGGAAAGCTGAATACGGGAGCGATGTAGAGCTTTCCATCTTTCTACTTTCAATTTTGCATGATGGAAAGCTGTAATATGGGAGCAATGTAGAGCTTTCCATCTTTCTACTTTTAATTTTAGAAGATGGAAATCTGAATTGTCAAGTGTTACATGGACCGTAATCAAATCTATCATATAGACATGTATATGTAGCTAGTCGCTATCTGCATTTATGGTTTGGTACAGATACATGTAGTGAACACGTGGACTTCAATCATGAGTTAGAACCCCCCCCCCCCCTGATAAACTGATTGCTGTGAATCAATGGTTCGTGGACTGGGAGAAAAAAGTCCTTCTGTCCATCTCAGGAATACCTTCTGGGCACAAAGAAGAGCGTGAAAGAAGACGCCGTCACATGATGTCTGACCAGACCCGTGAAGATATCTCGAGTGGTATTCTTGGATTACAGCAATTGTGTCGCATTAAAACGCTTCGCACACATCCGGGATCCGTTGTACCAGCTCGTGTAAACACAGATCTGGTTGAGAATGTCTTCTGCCAGCAACGAGGAATTTATCATGGAAATGCAACAAATCCAAATTATGCATCCTACTGTTACGGGATAAATGCAGTTGTTATGGGACAGTCCTCAACTTCTAAGAAACGGTCAAGCAACTGTGGACTGAACTCTGCTCATCCAATGCCTATGTCATTGAATGTATCTTTAAGAAAGAATCAGAAGAAGATACATTTACCAAGAGTGTGATATCCATGCAGTCATAGGTAACACTTGTGCACGAGGTGTTGATTTGGTGTTCCAAGCCAGTTTGAATGCGCCCACCCGAGTTTCAAATGATCATTATTTGCACAATACAAGCAGTGGCTAAAACAAAAGATCCAATGATGGGTTCAATGGGCCAGATATGTTTGCTGTGGAACAGGTTCATTGTGGTTCTGGAAGCAGATTAACTGCATTGTACTGTGCATGTTCTCCATTAATTTCTACTAATTAAGTCGAACAGTTTGTACATAACCATTCCTTATCAGTTTCCATCAATACATTCCACTCCTCCTCGGGAATGACTCCGGAGCATGCTCTATCATACCAGTTTCCGCATTTATCGCATGCAATCCAGGCTTGATCATCTTCATATAGTTTGCCACATGTTGGGCAAAAGACAAGGTCTTCATTACATTTTGAGCTTTTTGCTTTCTGCTTCTTCGTTGTTTTGACTTTGCCTTTGCCTTTTCTTTTCCCAGAAACTTGCTCTCCCTCTGCACTAGGTCCCGATGTCCCCTGATCAACACTGGTGATGTCTTTTTTTCTGGGCGACAGCATGTATCCTGTGTGCCAGTTTCTTCTTTTTTGCGAATAACGATAGCAGTGCCTTCCTGTAGGCATTATTCCCTACATTCATATATTTCTGTACGACTGCGACATACAAATCTTCCTTTATGTCATCTTCCACAGAAGATGCAAGACTAACAATCTCCAGAAATTTACTTCTCAGTTTTTCTTGTTCAGTGACATGTCTTGTGACATAGGTAAGTACATCTTGTTTTTGCTGATGTGCTGCCTGTTTTGTGCTCACAGATGCTCTTTCATTTTCCAGGTCCATGAAAAACTCAAAGGTCTGGTCGGATATGTTTGTCAGAGAGCACCTCTCATTCTGTTTTCTTTGTGTATGGACGAGTGACTGTGTATACGTGGACTGATTCACCAGTTCTGCATAAGAGCTCTCCATCACTTTTAACAGCTCAGTTTTTTTCCTGCATTTTTCTGCAACTGCAACTTTGTTTTTCAGGCGCGAGTGAATATTATTGTGATATTCTTTCATGTGCTTGTATTTCAGCTTTGCCACGCACATCCCACCAATGTAGCGAACTTTGCCTGCTCCATCATCAGACATTGTTTGTTTAACTGATTTTGCTATAACCTTTTCATCAGTTTCCTGCACTAATGATGCCTTCCATTGCAATAGGCACTTTGCGGCACTCATGATCAATTTTGAACAAAATGTCACCTCATCATCAGATAGGAATGGCAATAAAGCTTTTGAAATTCCTTCAACTTTGTTGCCCTTCATCATCATAAAAACATCAGAATTGAAAGCTTTGAGATCTTTGGGTAAAATTACTTTTTCCTTTGCAGGAGTGGCACTCTGTTCAGACAACTCGCCAGTTGCACTAGCTCTTTGTTCTTCTTCACTTCCTTCTGGCACCTTTGTTGTTTCAGATTTTCCTTTTTTTTTCTTTCCGCCTGATGTACATTGTTTATCATACAGTTCATTCAGCTGATGCCATATGGCAACAGAGAACTGGTCAAATTGCTCTTCTTGTCCAAGAACTACACTGATTATTTCATTTTGTTTCTTTTGTTCCTCTGTTACAGGGTTGCTATATCGGAGTGAGTTGGCAACAGTTGGATCAAAAGGACTACTCAGATGGCTAGATTCTGGCATCACATGTGCAGCAGATATTGTGGTTTCAGGAGTCCCCTGTACAACTGGATCACCAAATATGGTACCGGTAGTTGTATCTGCTGCTTCAGCATCCAGAGAAGAAAATATCTGTCCTATTTCACTCAATTCATCTGGACCACAATCAGAAAAATCGGAGTCCTCCGCAGAGTTTTCCCCAGTAAAACTGGCCCGACCGGAACCCCTTATGATATTCTTGCAGCAGACAGGCAATGCCCACAGGTGCATTATTTATCAGTGCGTGTTGATATAACTTTATTGTATGCTCAGGAGGTGGTGGTGCCAGTGTTGGATGGTAGTTAATAACCCTCAACCCAGCTTTGTCTGTTGACCTGCCAACTGCCACAGCAATCTGTCCCGATTTTGACGAAACTCTGCAATCTACCTCCACCGACTCCAGTGTCATTCCTTGCGACTTATGGATAGTGAGAGCATAGGCGACACGTAGTGGAAACTGTTTCCTCGTGGCAGTATTTGAGCTCCTTGCTCTATCGTAGTAAGTGAAATTGAACCTCTCTAATTTCTTGGTGATGCCAACAGATTCAAAATTAACCACAGGTCCAGACGAATCAACATCTATCACTACTCCTTGCAACCCATTGACCAGAGGATGTGTTAGGTTTGTTATCAGAACTACAGGGCATCATATTTTAAGAATGAGCTTCTTCTGTACTTTAAGTTTCTGTAAAGTTGTCCTACCTCCAGTGTCTATCGCCTCAAACCTGAATGCATCATGATCTAGCAATGAGAGCATCTGGTCATTGTGGTAGTCAACATCAGCATTGCGTCCAAACAGCTTAACTGTTTTTCTGTTTTGAGGTATGGGTCTCGATAACTCCAACATAAGTTCATTTGTTACAGGAGATGGTTCTCCTCTTGCCAGCTCCCGGACAGCATGAACTAGTTCGGATGTAGAATAGCGACCATCCATTAAGCCTGCCCATGAGTGTATGGTCTTGGCACCAGTGTATTGCATACATGCCATGCCTGCAATATAAACAGAAGAAAATAACGTAGCATCAGCCCAGTATGATATGAGCTTACACATACTGTGCCCCAGGAAAAATCTGGGGAACTAATGAATTAAAGGTGAACTGAAAAGCTTTCCAATGTTCTGTTAAAATGTCTTAAAACAAGAACTTCTATAGTTGTCAAAACTTATACCACCAGAAAACGAGTCAGAACTTTTAAAAACGTCATCGCTTGCCTCCCGTTGTGTTTGGAACATCATGACGTTATAGTGGTCCTCTCTCATTCATCCGACGTAGCATGACGTCACATTTAAATAAAACTTGAATGAAGGAGACCGCTATAACGTCATAACGTTCTACAAACCAAGAGAGACAAGCGATGAAAGTTTTCAAGACGGATTTATAACAGGATAACTTAAATATTGTTATTAGTACAATTTTGCAAAATATATTTGCCCCCAAAACGTATAAAAGTTATGTCACATAAGACAAGATGTATATAAGCAACATTTTAGATAAAATTAAAAGCTTTGCAGTTCACCTTTAAGTAAATAACAAAGAAACAACAGATTAACAGTAGGATTTCAGTCAGATTTTTGATGAATTTGATCAACCCTGATTTTAACTTCAAATGACTGAATAATCAGATCATTTACCAATACCATAGAGGTCCAAATTTTGATGGTCTCACAGTAAAGATCATTATTCAGTTTCTCATGAATTCTTGAACGAATAGTCTTCTGGATATTTCAAGAAGAGCACAAGATAACAATGAAAATTAAGCACATGCACACCAGATAAACACTGGATGAACACTAGAGTGACTTAGGATACCCATCAAATGTATATTGGTCCGAAGAACTTTGAAAATGACTTTGCTCATGGCTGCATGCATCACAGGGGTAGGAATTGTTACCAATTTACCTACAGGACATAACAATGCCTGAAAACAGGAAAATTGACAAAACAATTACAGGACATGGCAAACTCCAGACAGACATCTCTGTGAATTGATATGTGGTGAATTGTTTTTAAATTCTCTTCCATTTGTAATATTGAGAGAAGTTAATTTATATTTGAGAATCAAGATGCACAGGTCACCACATGAGAATCAATTAAAAATACGAAGCTGCGTATCTGAAAACCCCTCGGCTCTGGGCGCCAGCCATTCATAATGCATGCATAAAGACTTCAGGGACACCAAGCAGTCAAGTAACAAATATACAGATTATGAAACATTTTGCAATCAGAAATGTCCAATCAGAGAAACCGATATTCATTACATAAGTCTTGATGCATCGATGATGTATACCAAATTTTACATCGAGCATTTGAACAGTATCAGAGATAGAGATCATTAATGATTTCGCATAAATTAAAGATGGCCGCCTATCCTTCCCGCCACTCAGAGGAACTGATGTGGTTATTCATTGCAAGTCTCTTGATACATGGATGCTGTATACCAAGTTTCATATAGAACACTGAAATGGTATCAAAGATAATCATTAAAGATTTTGCATACATTAAAGATGGCCACCAAGGGTTCCGCCCAATCAGAAAAACCAGAGCTGTCATTTATCGTAAGTCTATTGATGCATCAATGATGTATACCAAATGTTATATCGAGCACTTCAACGGTATCAGAGATAGAGATCATAATGATTTCGCATAAATTAAAGATGGCCGCCCATCCTTCCCGCCATTCAGAGGAACTGATGTGGTTATACATTGCAGGTCTCTTGATACATTGACGCTGTATACCAAGTTTCGTATAGAACACTTGAATGGTATCAGAGATATATATCATTAAAGATTTTGCATAAATTAAAGACGGCCGCCAAGGTTTCCACCGAATCAGGGATACGTTTGGTCATTCCTTCAAAGTTTCTTGATGCATCGATGATCTATACCAAGTTTCACACTGAACAGTGAAATGGTACCTGAGATGCACAAGACTAATGGTTTCGCATAAATTAAATATGGCCGCCAAAGTTTCCAACCAATCAGGTCCAGATTCAATAGGGTTCTGAGTCATGAGCACATGGATAATAATTTAAACTATCCGGTAAGCCACACCTATACATTAATGGTTGTAGCTCAGACTCCAAAATAATAATTTAAACTATCCGGTAAGCCACACCTGTACATTAATGGTTGTAGCTCAGACTCCGACACCTGCCCTTAGTTCTCAAACTGTGGGTAAATTCTGTAGAAATATATTTACAGAAACAGAGTTTCGGGTTGTTTTTTTAATTCATAATATACGAATTAGCGATTAACCCTCGTCAGGGAGTCTCAACGCATATCATAACATGTCATCAACATGATCAGATCTTCTCAGTATTTTACTGATGGCATATGTTTATATACACCACAAAAGTCCAGTCAATTCCCATATAGGAATTACTAGCATCATTCTCCAAGAAGTAACTTGTGCTTAGCATAGTTTACTTCATTGTAATAGGAGAATCGTTCCGCTATGCGGGTATCCCTCAGTATGTCTGTTTCTGAATTTATTCTCAGTAAACCCGTAATAGTGGGTTTCCAAACATGCTATCTGGTGTGCTGACAATCTGTGTAAGTACTGAATATATTTCATATATTTCAGTTACTTCTTGTAGCTTTGTTATTAATTTGACGGGCTATTGCCCTGTACTGTGTACATGTCAAATTTGTCGATATTACGACAGTCGGCTTTCGCCTTAGCAGACAATCATCCGCTGGGCATTATAAATGCCAGATATCATAGATATCTCAGATATACAGTAGCGTATATCATTTCGCTTCGTGTACGATTGTACACTCTTTCGGAGACCGTAGAGGTCTGGGGCTCACAGACGCTGACACTGTTAAATAGTCTAACAGCGCTTATGTCTATTGGCCGTAAATCGGGAAATCCGATTGGCCGCAACGCCGACAGTCTATAGGCTGGAATTGGCGGGCAGGTCAGTCCTTTGTTGGCTTGAATCCTCTCAAGCTCACAGGGCTGAACTTGCATATATTTTGTGTACGGTATGACCGTATACTGTATACGCCCCCTCTCTTTATAGGTCCCTTTAGCGTAATGTCTGAGAAGAAAATCATATATTTTCTAGGTATAACAAAACGTTTCGGTGACTGTGAAAATCCTGATATATATACTTTTCAATATTTTAAATATCAAAAACCAGGAATATCAACAACTCCATCGGGGTGTGATATATAAGTCGTGATAACCGATTTATTCGGTATATACAGTAGTCAGGGAAGACCTAGACATGCATTTTGTAAATACATATAGCAGTCAGGTATTATATCTGAAGTTATATCAGATACGCAGTGTAGAGTTTGATAACTCGGATGCTATAGATCCGTAAGTGTGTATGTACTCTGTTGTACACGAGCAGCTCGGATACCGTGTACTGGTATCGCTTCGCATCGTTCATAAATTTTGATCTGCGAGGCAAGCGTATATAGTACTTTGCCACATATCAAAACACTCCTGCGGTACGTTTGTACCTATAATAGAGTCGACAACGAGGTCTGAGACAACAGAGGAATATATCTCTGTCTCGAGTGGTATCGCAAATCTCGAGCGATATGGTGGAATTCTAAACGTCCAACTGGACGCAATAACACAGCGGCTGTCGGCCAATAATGCATATGTGTGTTAGAATTCTACATCTATTCAGCTACAGCTGGACTAAATGCGTATGATCGGCACAATTAGCGCCCCTCATTTGTCGACCTCATATTATTATTATAATAATATCAAGGGAGATTTATGATATAGTTTCCTGGTGATACACAGTATGGCTGTGTAGCTACCAGGTACATCAGAACCCTTGAGGGGGCACAGCGCCGGCTAAAACCGATAATAGTTTATCCAGCTGCTGCCCAATGCGAAGCAAACACAGGGGTTTAACCCAGAACTCAGTGTGTGTTTACCATCAACAGTATCTCTAACTGTTATCATGTCAAAGTGTTATCAATTGACAGCGGTCAGGGTTGGATCCGATTACAGATACACCCACTGGCAGTGACAAATGCTTTAGTTTGTCTGATTTGACGGGCTAAGGCCATATGTGTCAAATTTGTCGAATTAACGACTATAGCGGTTTTTCGTCTTTGCAGAGAGTTTTTCTGCCTGGCATCGTTTAACAATACCAGAAAATCTACAATTTATGTAGTATCTTAACAGTATACGGTAATATATACTGTCCGAACAGTATACGGTCATGTATACCGTCTTGTGGACGATGACTACCGTCTATGGCGTAGTCGTTAGTACACTAAGTATAACTTAGTGTACAGGGCAGTCTTATGTTGGGTCTGAGACTAACAATCAAGACATGCACAAGGATCAGTGATAAACGAGAGTTTAAAACCGATTCACGTGTTTGGATAGTAGGCCCGAAGGCACGACTCAATAATAATTTAAACTATCCGGTAAGCCACACCTGTACATTAATGGTTGTAGCTCAGACTCCGACACCTGCCCTTAGTTCTCAAACTGTGGGTAAATTCTGTAGAAATATATTTACAGAAACAGAGTTTCGGGTTGTTTTTTTAATTCATAATATACGAATTAGCGAGTAACCCTCGTCAGGGAGTCTCAACGCATATCATAACATGTCATCAACATGATCAGATCTTCTCAGTATTTTACTGATGGCATATGTTTATATACACCACAAAAGTCCAGTCAATTCCCATATAGGAATTACTAGCATCATTCTCCAAGAAGTAACTTGTGCTTAGCATAGTTTACTTCATTGTAATAGGAGAATCGTTCCGCTATGCGGATATCCCTCAGTATGTCTGTTTCTGAATTTATTCTCAGTAAACCCGTAATAGTGGGTTTCCAAACATGCTATCTGGTGTGCTGACAATCTGTGTAAGTACTGAATATATTTCATATATTTCAGTTACTTCTTGTAGCTTTGTTATTAATTTGACGGGCTATTGCCCTGTACTATGTACATGTCAAATTTGTCGATATTACGACAGTCGGCTTTCGCCTTAGCAGACAATCATCCGCTGGGCATTATAAATGCCAGATATCATAGATATCTCAGATATACAGTAGCGTATATCATTTCGCTTCGTGTACGATTGTACACTCTTTCGGAGACCGTAGAGGTCTGGGGCTCACAGACGCTGACACTGTTAAATAGTCTAACAGCGCTTATGTCTATTGGCCGTAAATCGGGAAATCCGATTGGCCGCAATGCCGACAGTCTATAGGCTGGAATTGGCGGGCAGGTCAGTCCTTTGTTGGCTTGAATCCTCTCAAGCTCACAGGGCTGAACTTGCATATATTTTGTGTACGGTATGACCGTATACTGTATACGCCCCCTCTATTTATAGGTCCCTTTAGCGTAATGTCTGAGAAGAAAATCATATATTTTCTAGGTATAACAAAACGTTTCGGTGACTGTGAAAATCCTGATATATATACTTTTCAATATTTTAAATATCAAAAACCAGGAATATCAACAACTCCATCGGGGTGTGATATATAAGTCGTGATAACCGATTTATTCGGTATATACAGTAGTCAGGGAAGACCTAGACATGCATTTTGTAAATACATATAGCAGTCAGGTATTATATCTGAAGTTATATCAGATACGCAGTGTAGAGTTTGATAACTCGGATGCTATAGATCCGTAAGTGTGTATGTACACTGTTGTACACGAGCAGCACGGATACCGTGTACTGGTATCGCTTCGCATCGTTCATAAATTTTGATCTGCGAGGCAAGCGTATATAGTACTTTGCCACATATCAAAACACTCCTGCGGTACGTTTGTACCTATAATAGAGACGACAACGAGGTCTGAGACAACAGAGGAATATATCTCTGTCTCGAGTGGTATCGCAAATCTCGAGCGATATGGTGGAATTCTAAACGTCCAACTGGACGCAATAACACAGCGGCTGTCGGCCAATAATGCATATGTGTGTTAGAATTCTACATCTATTCAGCTATAGCTGGACTAAATGCGCATGATCGGCACAATTAGCGCCCCTCATTTGTCGACCTCATATTATTATTATAATAATATCAAGGGAGATTTATGATATAGTATCCTGGTGATACACAGTATGGCTGTGTAGCTACCAGGTACATCAGAGCCCTTGAGGGGGCACAGCGCCGGCTAAAACCGATAATAGTTTATCCAGCTGCTACCCTCAATGCGAAGCAAACACAGGGGTTTAACCCAGAACTCAGTGTGTGTTTACCATCAACAGTATCTCTAACTGTTATCATGTCAAAGTGTTATCAATTGACAGCGGTCAGGGTTGGATCCGATTACAGATACAACCACTGGCAGTGATAAATGCTAGTTTGTCTGATTTGACGGGCTTTGGCCATGTGTGTCAAATTTGTCGAATTAACGACTATAGCGGTTTTTCGTCTTTGCAGAGAGTTTTTCTGCCTGGCATCGTTTAACAATACCAGAAAATCTACAATTTATGTAGTATCTTAACAGTATACGGTAATATATACTGTCCGAACAGTATACGGTCATGTATACCGTCTTGTGGACGATGACTACCGTCTATGGCGTAGTCGTTAGTACACTAAGTATAACTTAGTGTACAGGGCAGTCTTATGTTGGGTCCGAGACTAACAATCAAGACATGCACAAGGATCAGTGATAAACGAGAGTTTAAAACCGATTCACGTGTTTGGATAGTAGGCCCGAAGGCACGACTCAATAATAATTTAAACTATCCGGTAAGCCACACCTGTACATTAATGGTTGTAGCTCAGACTCCGACACCTGCCCTTAGTTCTCAAACTGTGGGTAAATTCTGTAGAAATATATTTACAGAAACAGAGTTTCGGGTTGTTTTTTTTAATTCATAATATATAATATACGAATTAGCGATTAACCCTCGTCAGGGAGTCTCAACGCATATCATAACATGTCATCAACATGATCAGATCTTCTCAGTATTTTACTGATGGCATATGTTTATATACACCACAAAAGTCCAGTCAATTCCCATATAGGAATTACTAGCATCATTCTCCAAGAAGTAACTTGTGCTTAGCATAGTTTACTTCATTGTAATAGGAGAATCGTTCCGCTATGCGGGTATCCCTCAGTATGTCTGTTTCTGAATTTATTCTCAGTAAACCCGTAATAGTGGGTTTCCAAACATGCTATCTGGTGTGCTGACAATCTGTGTAAGTACTGAATATATTTCATATATTTCAGTTACTTCTTGTAGCTTTGTTATTAATTTGACGGGCTATTGCCCTGTACTGTGTACATGTCAAATTTGTCGATATTACGACAGTCGGCTTTCGCCTTAGCAGACAATCATCCGCTGGGCATTATAAATGCCAGATATCATAGATATCTCAGATATACAGTAGCGTATATCATTTCGCTTCGTGTACGATTGTACCCTCTTTCGGAGACCGTAGAGGTCTGGGGCTCACAGACGCTGACACTGTTAAATAGTCTAACAGCGCTTATGTCTATTGGCCGTAAATCGGGAAATCCGATTGGCCGCAACGCCGACAGTCTATAGGCTGGAATTGGCGGGCAGGTCAGTCCTTTGTTGGCTTGAATCCTCTCAAGCTCACAGGGCTGAACTTGCATATATTTTGTGTACGGTATGACCGTATACTGTATACGCCCCCTCTCTTTATAGGTCCCTTTAGCGTAATGTCTGAGAAGAAAATCATATATTTTCTAGGTATAACAAAACGTTTCGGTGACTGTGAAAATCCTGATATATATACTTTTCAATATTTTAAATATCAAAAACCAGGAATATCAACAACTCCATCGGGGTGTGATATATAAGTCGTGATAACCGATTTATTCGGTATATACAGTAGTCAGGGAAGACCTAGACATGCATTTTGTAAATACATATAGCAGTCAGGTATTATATCTGAAGTTATATCAGATACGCAGTGTAGAGTTTGATAACTCGGATGCTATAGATCCGTAAGTGTGTATGTACACTATTGTACACGAGCAGCACGGATACCGTGTACTGGTATCGCTTCGCATCGTTCATAAATTTTGATCTGCGAGGCAAGCGTATATAGTACTTTGCCACATATCAAAACACTCCTGCGGTACGTTTGTACCTATAATAGAGTCGACAACGAGGTCTGAGACAACAGAGGAATATATCTCTGTCTCGAGTGGTATCGCAAATCTCGAGCGATATGGTGGAATTCTAAACGTCCAACTGGACGCAATAACACAGCGGCTGTCGGCCAATAATGCATATGTATGTTAGAATTCTACATCTATTCAGCTATAGCTGGACTAAATGCGTATGATCGGCACAATTAGCGCCCCTCATTTGTCGACCTCATATTATTATTATAATAATATCAAGGGAGATTTATGATATAGTATCCTGGTGATACACAGTATGGCTGTGTAGCTACCAGGTACATCAGAGCCCTTGAGGGGGCACAGCGCCGGCTAAAACCGATAATAGTTTATCCAGCTGCTGCCCAATGCGAAGCAAACACAGGGGTTTAACCCAGAACTCAGTGTGTGTTTACCATCAACAGTATCTCTAACTGTTATCATGTCAAAGTGTTATCAATTGACAGCGGTCAGGGTTGGATCCGATTACAGATACACCCACTGGCAGTGACAAATGCTTTAGTTCGTCTGATTTGACGGGCTTTGGCCATGTGTGTCAAATTTGTCGAATTAACGACTATAGCGGTTTTTCGTCTTTGCAGAGAGTTTTTCTGCCTGGCATCGTTTACCAATACCAGAAAATCTACAATTTATGTAGTATCTTAACAGTATACGGTAATATATACTGTCAGTATACGGTCATGTATACCGTCTTGTGGACGATGACTACCGTCTATGGCGTAGTCGTTAGTACACTAAGTATAACTTAGTGTACAGGGCAGTCTTATGTTGGGTCTGAGACTAACAATCAAGACATGCACAAGGATCAGTGATAAACGAGAGTTTAAAACCGATTCACGTGTTTGGATAGTAGGCCCGAAGGCACGACTCAATAATAATTTAAACTATCCGGTAAGCCACACCTGTACATTAATGGTTGTAGCTC